>CAUYRT010079959.1:0-35116 GCA_963574885.1 Lepilemur ruficaudatus | reverse complement strand
CTGCCTCAGCCTCCCGAGTAGCTGGGACTACAGGCATGCGCCACCATGCCGGCTAATTTTTTCTATATATTTTTAGTTGGCCAATTAATTTCTTTCTGTTTTTAGTAGAGACGGGGTCTCACTCTTGCTCAGGCTGGTCTCGAACTCCTGACCTCGAGTAATCCTCCCGTCTCGGCCTCCCAGAGTGCTAGGATTACAGGCGTGAGCCACCACGCCTGGCCTCCCTTGCTTTTTAAGTCAGATGATTTCTAAAATCAGGCAGCTTCCTAAAAGACTCAAAGTTAAATATTCCTGAGGGTACAATATTCCTTTTCCTTGTTTGTTAAATTTTTGCTCTACTCTGGAATAGAAAGTCTAGTTACCCCTCATACTTTCTAAACTCTTTCCAGCCACATCTGAACACACTCTTGGATTTCAAAGTCACATCGTCGGTTTACCTCCTCATTCCACTTGGCTGCTGCAGACCCTGCAGGGCCTCTGGGGTGGCAGCCACCAGGGCCACCATTTCGGCTGACCCTGTTCCCACCAGCACAGCCATCTCAGGGAGTTCTAGCTCTCCCCTCCTGAGACTGTGCCTAGGAGGAGTCCAAACACACCCAGGAACTGACATGACCCATGAACTTTGGCATCCGTCACCCCTTCCTTCCACATCCCTCCCCTCAAATCCCCAACCCAGTAAAGCTGGAGGTGAGGGTCAGCTGTGGACATGGAGCTCCCGGGTCCTGACATCAGCCTCCTGGAGCAGGGGAGGAGCCTCAATCAGTCAGAACTAGAGGAGGAGCATCCTTTCAAAGGGAAAAAAGGAAGGAGGAAGGCTTCACTGGTCACGTTCCCAATTACCTTCTGCTTAAGAAGGCTGTCCGAGTTTGAAGGGACGAGATCAAAAGGCCTGTCAAAATGGCTTTGCCTTTAGAAATCAATGTATCTCATCTTCTGGACCCCAGGGTCGATAACAATCCAGAGTGTCAGTCAGGTGAAGCATAAAAGGAGGAACATTTCAGAGTCCACACTGGCCCATCCCATAAACCTGCCCCTGGGAGTTCTGCTGCTGCTTCCACAAAGTGCCAGCTCCCGGGCCATGCCACAGGGACCCCCCCAAGCAAAGCTCAGCAGGTATCAGGGTGGCCCTGCAGCCAGCACCTGCGGTGCCACCCAGGAGGGGCACAGCCGCTCGGGCTCCCGCCCAGAGGAAGTCTGCACAACTGGCAGGACACGGAGAAACCAAGTCAGAGCAGAGGGGAGAGACAGTGGCAATAAGGAAAGTAATTAAACCTGGTTCAGAGAGTCTTCGTGGGCTCCACAGAGGTGGACAAAGGGAAGGTGTTGGGGCGGGAGAAACTGCAAGGGCAGGACGTGGGCGGTGGAGGTGGGAGGCAGCCCGGAGGGGTCCGGTATTAGCCACCGCTCACAGGCGCTGGGGAGCATTCACACACGCATGTGCTCCTGCACTCTGACCATCGCAGCCCAGGGAGGTGAGTCCAGCTACTACCCCCAATTGACAAAGGCAGAGACAGCTTGGCCCCAGGTCACACCAGTGTCAGGGCAGCCTGGGAGTCCTGTGGGGAACCGACTCCTGAGCAGGGAGGGGATGACAGACCCAGCTGCTTGTTATTTTATTTGCAAGACAGTTGAGGGCACCCCCCCCCAACACCCACAGGCTGGGGGACAGATGAGGAAGAGACGGCCTGGGTGAGTTTTACCTCCCCAAGGAAGAAACAAGGGTAGAGGCAGGAGACGAAAGAGGAGGGACAGATCTGTGCACGTCTGTCTGGCCCAGTGACCCACACCTCAGCCCCTATCTGGTTTCCTCTGAAGGTCTGGGCAACCTGTTTGGGATTAACTGCCCAAGGTTATCAAAACAGCCCAGAGTTATCAGAAATCAGCAGCTCTTCTTTCTTTTGGCATCTAAGCTGGGGATATTTACCTCTGCAACTTAGTCCGTTGGCATCTGAAAACTTCAACTTTGCAAGCTCTGCTCTCCAAAACCTGAAAGCCACAAAGTCTCCCCCCAAAGGCGGGAGCGAGGAGACCAACTGAGCGCGAAGTGCCAAAACTGCTCCAGAGCCTCAGGTGGCCACAAGCGCACACTTTAGACGGATGTAAATCTGACTCACTAGACAAGAAGATGAGCTTGTGTGGTTACTAAGCTTTGGAAAGGAGGCAAAAATTTTATTTTTAAAAATTTAAAGTCATTAAACCTAAACCTTAGAAAGCTCAGGGGAGCCAAGCTGGCTAGACAAGGTTGAAAACAATCAATTTAGTTTCCATCCCCCAGGGACTGAGCCTCCCGGTACCTGACATATGGCATTTCCATCAACAAAGCACACACCACATGAAAAGCCTACAGGTCTGCGTGAAGACAGCAGGGGACCCGGTAGGCGCAGGACTCAAAGGCTCCAGCCACCCCCACTGCACCTCCATCCTGGTTTGCCCCCACTTACCCCCAGTTAGGGCCCGAGTCCCTGCTGTGTACCAGGGACAGTAAGGAAGGGAGACCCCTGACCTCCAATCAGTCAACAGTCTAGAAAGGGCACCGGGTCAGGGGCCTCGCTAGGGTCATTTTAGCCTAGAAACAGGACTCCCGGCCCCAGCCTGGAGCGATACCCAGTGCAGTACCATGTTCCCTGAATGTAACGACTCAGCCTCTGAATTATTTAGTCCACCGAGTTGTGGCTTGTAGTGCTATGTGTCTTGTCATGAACCCACGCTGACGGGAGACACATTTCCATGCCGGTGCGGTGCGAGACAGACAGAAAAAGAGTGAGTGCCTGCTAGTTTAAGGCATTTCATTACCGGTGGGGGATAAAATCGTGAGGCTCCCCTCAGTGAGATACCACGAGGAAGTCGCTCAGCATGCCGCACGCACACAGTAAGCTTGAAATACAAAGATCACACAGCAGAACGACGTGTAGGGCAGGAGACCAGCACACATGTGCACACGTATTACGCTAATCCAGATGACTCAGAAGGCATTGCTCTTCGAGCAGCCCCATGATAACCCGCTCGGTGACAAATGAACTCAGCGTGGTGGGGGTGGGACACAGGCTGCCCACCACCCTCTGCCAGACGGGTGGGCACCCTATCGTCCGTCCCCTGTCCTGCCTCGCTGAGATCTCACAGGGCTCCTACATCCTCCCAAGCGGGCACTATTAATATCCCTCCTTTCCAGATAAGAAAGACTCTCAGAGAAGAAGTAACTCGCCCAAGGCCACAAACCTGAGGGTGAGCTCAAAGGAACCCCCTATACTCGACCTTGTGCCTCTGCAGATGGTGAGGTTGTGGTTGCTTTTCTTACTCCCTTTCTATTTTTATTTGGACTCGTGCCTCCTGTCTCCCAAGTCCTGTATCTACAAGTAGCTGTGCCCCCTCCGCCTGCAGAATACAGGCTAACAAGAGCTTGCCCGGGAATGTGAGCTATCGCTATTATTGTTGACTGATTCAGAAAGCTTTCTGTTATTTCATTTGAGCCTCACAACAACCTATACGGTAATTACTACCCAGATTCTTACAGGTGAGGTTAAATGAGGCACCTTAAGTCGCACTGCTGGGAACAGGGACACGGGGTTCGAGACCTGCAAGAGTTAATCGACCCCAGCTGACAGGGCAGCGGAGCTCTCCCTCGCTCCTGCCCCCCACCTCCCATCCCACCTTGTTTTCTGGCTTCCCCGGCCTTCGGGTAACCAAAGAGACCACCCCACAGAGCTAGCTCATCCACTTCCACCAGGCAGTGGCTAATCTCCTGGTACCCCCAGCTGAGAAGGCAAACCTGCCGGCTCCTCCCCAGCCTGGCGGGCAGGGCAGTCCCAGCTGCAGCTAATGGAAGCAACAGGCGACTTCCCTCTGAAGCGGCACTGCACCCCACCTCTCCCCGCTAGGTACCCCTATATTTAGACTACCACCCTTGGACCCTAAAACTGCTGGAAACCCAATCCCAGACCAACAGAACCCTTGCAGCGCACACACAGCAGCCTCCACTCTTTACCTTCTGAAACCTCCACCTCCCCACAAGAAGTCACCAACAAACTCAGAATCCGCTGATACCGGGTGTGGCCTCTTCACCCTCTACAGTCCTTGGCTGAACCCACCAATTTCAGCTAAGCACTTCCTCGTCCTCAACCTTCCTCTCATTACTAGAAAAGTGAGACTACAATTGCATCGTGAAGGACCAAGGCATTTTTCTGCTGCCGAACGCCATAGCAAAGCAGCAGAAAAATCTCTGCCTTTCCAAAAAGAACAGTTGAATAACAAAAACTGTTACTAGCCCTGGATGGGAGCCACGCAGCAGCTTCCATGGAGAGGCAAAGCTTGCCTGGGCACGTTCTCCAGAGACTCCTTCTGACAAACCAGTTATAACATCAAACACGCTGATCTTGGCATTTAACACCAAAACCCAAGGCACAGAAGAGAATCTTTTTTCTCTCTCTCTCTTTTTAAAAACTTGAGAAATGCATTTCCCTCCTTTTTGTCACAAAAGGAACTGTACCTCTCAGCATGCCCTGGCTCTCTGGTGTTTGGGATGCTGCCGTGAGACCAGCCGTGTTTCTAACCTTCATTCATTCCAGCTTCGCTGTGGACAGCCACAGCACGGTTTTCAACGGGAACTGGGCAAGACCTAACTAGAAATGACGCCCATGAGGACCCACGACCAGAGAGCGCAGCTCACTCTGGGCCCTTGTGCACTTAACACTCGTGGTTTCACTGTAATTCGTCCCCACGCACAAACTCAGGCCTCCTGCCCTGTGATCGGGGTGAACACGCAGCTGCCACCCCCAACAGCCTGGCTGCTCACTTGCCTGCCCCGCACGTCCCAGGACAGGTTCAGAAACACAGCTCTTTTTAAACAAATGGGTATGAAGTAAGAGAAAACTGAGCAAAAGGTGAAAAAGTTAATCCTTGACACGGTGAGAGAACAGAGGAAGGAGAGGAGCCGGGAGAAAGTGCAGATCTGTCAGTGTAGGACGTGAGAGGGCCTTGGGGACTGCTGAGTAAGCAGACCAAAGCCAGGCGACAGCCATGGGAGCTGGGTGGCACCCTCACCCTCAACACCTGGGAGCAAAAGGTAACACTCTCGAGCCAACAGCTCCTCCCTCCCTCCCGCTAAGGCAAAGGAAAGTGGAAACCCACTAGCCACTCAGACACCAGCAAGACCGTGTCTACACACACGTGCGAGTACGCACACGTGCGAGTATGCACACAGGCACACACACTCTCTCCCCGCTCCCAGCCCCCGATCTCTTCGTCCTGGCCAGACTCCAACTCTGCTAATTACATCAGCCCCACTTTTCACCCTCCGCACCCCCTGAGATTAGCCCCGAATCTCTGCTTCCTGCCCCTCTAGGGGGTGAGCGGGGAAGTCTGAGGCCAGCTGCTCCCTCCTTTCCACCCTCCGCCCAACCCCGGAAGTTTCAGAGGTGCCTGAAGCAACCCAGTTCCTTCCTCTGGGGCTCCGGGCTGGAGCCTGGGTGACAAAGGGGAGCTGGAGCAGCAGCCTGTGGAGGCGGCACCCCCAGCCTGGCGCAGGGAGAGGCTCCTGCAGGCCCCTCCTGGAACAGTCGGTCCCACCCACAGCAGTTATCCCCCACGTGATTCTGGGAAGCTTCGTTTTTAGAAAAAAGCTTCTCCAAGCCGCCAACGATCAAGAAAACTTGCCATTTCCTGGGGCTGTTTCCTTATCTGTAAAATGGGGCCAGCAATTTTGTCCTCAGGATGCCGATGCCACGGTGGGAAAGGACCAGGCACAGGCGCTCAGCGAAGACTACACTCCCTCCGGGTGATCTCTCAGCCTTTTGATTTGGGCACAGATTTCAGTCCTAAAGTTTCTGGTTGCTATGCAACATTTTTTTGACATGGGATCGCTCTCTTTCCCCTGGGTAGAGTGCAGTGGCGTCATTGTAGCTCACTGCAGCCTCAAACTTCTAGGCTCAAGTGACCCTCCTGCCTCAGCCTCCCAAGTAGCTGGGACTACACACAGACGAGTGCCACTACACCCAGCTAATTTTTCTATTTTTTGTAGAGATGGGGTCCCACTCTTGCTCAGCCTTGTCTCGAACTCCTGCGATCCTCCCACCTCAGCCTTCCAAAGTGCTAGGATTACAGGCATGAGCCATGACGTCTGTCCTAGGCAGCATTTCTTCTGACAACAAAAAGGAGGGAGAAAAAAGGAAACCAAGTCCAGCTGGCGGTCTAACATCTGGCAGAAACAAAACCTGCCTCCCAAGAGGTGTGGGGTTCAGCACATCATCAGGAGTCCTCGCCCGTGTGCTCCCTGGCCAACGGCGGGACCACTGAGCTCAAAACACAAGCACCAGGGGCCAGCAGGGCAGCAGCGGCACAGGCTGGGAATGGATGCCTTTTGTTAAATGTGGAAAAGGGAATTCTAGTGGCCCTGAAGCCGTGGCCCCTCTCCGGCCCCCTCTGGCTGCTGGGAAGCTGCTGCAGCCAGCACAGCCGTCCCGGCCTCAGTGCTCGCTCCAGGAGGGCACTGAGCTACTGAGTGGCGTGCAGGGCGGCTGGAGCCCTCACTGCCAACCATGCCCTACCCCTGTCCTCCCACCTGGGGGCTGCTCACTGTCTCCTGGGGAGGCCCCTGTGCTCTGCCCGCCCTAATCCCAGGAGCCGCTCCCACTTCTTCACCTGCTTATGTGATCTCAAGCCAAGCCCCCAACAATGACTCCTGGGGTCTGCATCCCCAGCCTGTCCCCCAGACCCACCTGCCCACAAGGCCGACACCAAGCAGGCCTGCACCCTGCCAAGCCCACTCCCATCATCCACAGCCTTGGCCCCACCACCTGCCCACAAGTCAAATCAGGAACCCAGACGCCCCTCACCCCTGGAGCCCCATGCCCAAGCTGGACCCACCACAGGAGTCTCTGGGAGCTCAGCCTGCTCTCTGCTGCTCCTGCCTCAGTCCAGGCCCCCAAGACCTGGCCCGGCTCCCCAATCCCTCCCAGGGCCACATGGGTACTAGTGTTTCTTTCTTGAACTGTCCTTAAGAATCCCTCACTCCCCCTAAAGACACAGAAATCCTTCAGGATGAAGCACACGTTCATCAACACCAAGGTGTTCCACCACCTGGAGCCTGCCCCCTATCCTGTCCTGCAAAAGCCCCAGCCTCCAGGCTGCTTTTCATCTCCATCCCCGAGGACACCCCCTTCCTGCCACTCTGGCCCCCCAACCCTTCCAGACACAGGCCAAGCACATCCTGAGTGTCACCCCCCCCAAGAAAGCTCTCCAGGATCCCTGCCTGCATCCTGCAACACCCCATCCTACACACACACAGAGGTCGCAGCGGGTTATTTACCCAGCCTCTCCCCCACCCCATGAGACGTGGAGGACATAGTGCCCAAACGACAAGGAAGAGAAACGAAGGGAAAAGAGCTGGGTGACCAGGTGAGTGACACCCACTCTGGGCCTCCAGAGCTTCCATATCCTGCATTTCATCACTCCACAGGCACTAGCGAGGGAACGGGGAGACAGGAAGAGGAAAGGAGGGGCCCACGCAGACCACTGCCCTCCCAGGCCTCGCTTCCCAGTGCAGTCTGGAGGGTTCGCTCCTGAACTTTAAACTGACTGCAAACATTCACACAGAAGCCCCGTAAGCTGCTGTGTTTGTCGAGTCCACCGGCAGACAAAGGCTCCCTTGGCCCATGTGGGGACGGAGCCCAGGCCTGGGGCTGGACCCCCAACCCCAGCCAGGCTCTGTCCCAGGACATGGAAGTCTTGTTCCCTAACCCCTCCACGACCCCTCAGGCAGTCTTAGGAGAGACCCCATCCTCCCACACAAAGGAAGTCCGCAGGGGCACAGGGCAAAACAGCCTCAGGACTTCACCAGCATCTCCAGCATTCAACAGCAACAACCCTGCACTTCAACAAATACCGTCAACAATGGGCAATTCACCAAAGGAAAAAACCTATAAATAAGGCAGTTCTGGCAATAAGCAGCAGAAGTCCTCAAAGTATTCATGCCCTTTGACCCAGGAACTCCCTGCTAAGAATTTTACCCTAAGGGAGTAAAAACATTTGCTGAAAGATTTACATACCAAGTTGTAAGTAAGTTGTATGTTCATGGTGGTATTGTCTACAATTCTGAGATAGAAAGAACTCAGTATCAATGACAGTAGTACAGCCACAGGATGAAATGCCACACAGACACTAAAATTCATATTATAGAATGACGCTTAGGGGCCAGGCGTGGAGGCTCACACCTGTAATCCCAGCACTTTGGGAGGCCAAGGCACGAGGATCCCGTGAGCCTGGGAGTTCGAGACCATCCCGGGCAACTTACCGAGACCCCGTCTCTACAAAAACAAAAAATAAAAAGTTGGCTGGACGTGGTGGCACGTGCCTATAGTCCTAGCTACCCGGGAGGCTGAGGTAGGAACCCAGGAGTTCAAAGTTGCAATCACGCCACTGCACCCCAGCCTGGGCAACAGAGTGAGACCTTGTCTCAAAAATAAATAAATAAATATTTAATGGCATGGGACTACATGGTAAACAGGAAAAAAAAAAAAAAAGGTTACAGTGTGAAGAGTATGATCCACACTTTGAAACACACACACATACAGAGCAAGCATTAAGCACCAAAATGTTAACAATGATGTCCCTAGATGGTGAGAAAATGGGCGAATTTAATTTTCTGTCTCCTAATCTAGAATAAGAACATTTTCATAATCAAAAATGTTATTTTTAATTTCCTCCGGATATGTATGTAAGCTACAAAACCAAGAATACAGCCCTCCTTTTTAACCTCCGAAGTCAAAGGTGGAGAAAGTAATTTCTCCTCTGCAAATTCAATACAATGTGTTATTATTCCTAAAGCAAATTCCTCTTGTACCTGAGTGGATTATGAGTCCCCTTGAACACCGTCCCTGTCCATCAAAGCAGTTAAGCAGACATAACTTTAACTAAACCCCCCAGACCTGCGGTCCCCAACCCCAAGGCTGTCTGTGCACCTCTACCGGTGGTGGCCTGTTAGGAACTGGCCGCACAGCAGGAGGTGAGCGGTGGGCCAGCAACTGAAGCTTCGTCTGTATTTACGGCCGCTCCCCACTGCTCACACGCACATCCTGATCTCCGCCTCCTGTCAGATCAGCAGCAGCACTAGGTTCTCATAGGAGCACGAACCCTACCATAAACTGCGCAGGGAGGGATCTAGGTCACATGTTCCTTATGAGCATCTAATGCCTGATGATCTGAGGTGGGGTTGAGGCGGTGACACTGGCACTGGGGAGCAGCTGCAAATACAGATCATCATTAGCAGACAGGTCTGACTGCACAATAAATGTAATGCGTTTGAATCATCCCCAAACCATCCCCCACCTCACCCCACCCCTCCCTGGTCTTCCGTGAAAAACTGTCTTCCATGAAACCTGTCCCTGGTGCCAAAAAGGTTGGGGACCGCTGCCCTAGACCACACCAACCAGGCAGATGAGAGTTTAATGCGTTATTCCCAATGACGCCAAATGTACATTTCCTTCTATTCTTACTGCTGACAAAAGGTTTTCGTTCTTCAAACTAAGTGTACACATTGCTGAAGATAATTCTGATTTTTAGTAAACAGCCCATGTACACATATGGCAAGAGTATACACACACACGGAGCTTTGTGTGATCTTTAGAGCAAATTTACATAAATGGTATCGGAGCACACTGCCTGTAAGTTTCTGTCCAAAGTAAGAACAGAAGCAAATGTACATGTGACACCACTGGTGGAAGTAGCTTCAGGGCTACTTTCCAAAGGGATCTGGATGCACGCACACACACACACACACACACAGAAAGGATACAGACGTGATACTGGATACTACCAAGTTAATGATAGATGCTACTCAAGGAAGGGAGAGAGGGATAATGTACTGAGTGACATGCTGGGGACTTCTACCTTAGAAAAATTTCGTTTCTTAAAAAAAAAAAGGGAAAAAAGGTCTCAAGCAAATATGAAAAATATTCACATGTTCACATTTGTTTTGAATGAAAGGTACACGAGTGCCCATGGTAACCAACTCTACTGTTTTAAGTTTTCAAAGCAATAAAGGAAAAAGAAAAGTGCTTTCAGAGCACAGGGCACCCCCAGGGGTATATTTATTCTGCTGTTTCATTTGTGACAAAGAACAACCTTCTGGGTCCATTCTGACCCGGTGCCAAGAAGTCAGAGAGCTGAGTTCCAGGGACCCACACACAACTTCGAGGTGATCTTAAACTCTCGATCTTGGCCGTACCGTCTCTGGTCATCATGAGACTGTGGAACTTCAGCCCAGCCCCTTCCCTGGACAGAGAGCGCCCAGGAGGCCCAGGGAGAGCAGCCTGCCCAGACGGATGGCGAGAAGCAGCCTCCCAGCCACTCACAGCCAGCGAGGAAAGGCTTCCAGAAACTGGGCAAATTCTCCGGTTCAGAGTAAGCCCCAGGGATAGGTCCCTACATGCCCTTGAGGGTCCTGATTTCCCGGGGGAAGAAAGCCACACATGGACTCGACAAGAAAGATGTCCATCAGCACACACTGAATCCACCCAGCTTTCCATCAGCACAAAGCCAAAGAAACCTCAGGAGCCTCATGTGACAACTGGGGCCCGCCTGTCAGGAGCAGGAGCCAGACCAAAGGTGTCCAGGACGCGGAGTGGCAGGGGACACCGTGCACAACTCACACAGACACGCGGCAGCATGTGCTGCGCCAGGCGGACTGCTGCTCTATCAGCCTGGCTTTCAGACTGGCTCCACGGTCCACGTTTAATGTAAACATTCAAGGTTCCAAATGGAAAAAATGAACCACTGTATAAACCCAAAATTTAAATTTGGTGAGTAAACATGTGTCCTATGACGCACGGCCCAAGCCCGACCAGCCTGGCCTCGGCATCATGGGTTCGGGCCCAGCCCCACCATTCCTCCAAGCCCCGTCATGTATGGCCTGTTTAGGGGCTTGTCCTGGGGCTTGTCCTGGGGCTCATGCCCCCCGTCCCCAGACTGATCAGCTTTTTCTTCTCCAAAATGCAGAGACTGGCCTGGGTGGGTGCCCTCTCCAAGGCCCTGTCCTCCTCTGGCTTTCTCTGCCCTTCCTGGGACTCCCTCGATGACACTCCTGACCCCTCTGGTCACCTTCCCCTCACAGCATCCTCTCCTTCCCCCCCTCTGACAGCGCATGTGATGGAGAAGGGTCACCTGGTGAGCAGTGGGCTCCCTGGCGCCAGGAGATCTGGCTGGAGGGGACTCTTGTAGAAATCACCAGGAATGCTCTCACCCAGCAGGTTCCCATGGGAAATGCCCCGGAATCAGCTGGGGAGCCTGTCAGATTACAGACCCTCGACTTACACAGGAGGTCTAAGGAGGGGCCTGACCACCTGCATTTCTAACAAGTTCCCATCGATACTGCCGCTGCTGACCTGGGGACCACACTTTCAGAACCACCGCTGTCGCCCACTGATCCTCAATCCTGTCGGACAGTAAGACTCAGGCAGCTGGGGAACTTATGAAAATGCAGGTTCCAGGGCCCCAACCCCAGAAGAGTCCAGCGCAGCAGGTTAGGAAAGGACTGAAACTGTGGCTTAGACGCTGGTGGCCAGACGGGACCCCGGTTTTCACCCACCTTCTCACCTATGTCCCCTTGGAAAAAGGTCAAGGACCCTTTGTCTCTGTAGGTTTTCAGAGCCAGACGTGAGCTTCAGAGTGAAAACGACCCATGCTTTTCGGGAGAGGCCCCATTCTTCCAAACTGCCACTGCCCCAATGTGCCGCAGAAAAGAGGGGACAGTTGGGTGAGCAGAATGATCTGGCAGACAAGACCCAGGGCTAGGCCGCCAGGCCTCGAGGTGTCTCTGGAAAAGGCACAGGCAGGAGGGAGTCCCAGCCACCCCATCAGAGTAAGGAATGACATTTGTCTCACCTCCTTCTAAGCCCTCCCAACTGGCAGGGCTACTTTCCAAAAGGCAAGTTGGGCAGTGGCTCTTTTGGGGAATGTTCTCGAACACCCCTTTACAATACTAACCAATTACGTTTGCGCTATGACATTAGGTGGGAGGGGAAAAGGCCGGATGTGCAATTGTGTGTACAGCATGACCACAATGGCAAAAAACAAAAACTATTCACTTGAGAGCTGAAAGGAAACACTAACAATGTTAATGGCGATTGTCTCTGCGTGGTGGGCTTTACCGGTGCTTTTTTCTTGCTACTTGTTTGTTTTCCAAGCTGTTTACAAAGAGCACGTACAGTCTTACTTATATGGCGAGAACTTTATTTTCCTTAAATCAGAAGGAAAAAATACGCAGAACACTGTCCACACAGAATGTGCCAGCCCTGAATGCAAACATCTTGCCGGATTTCTCCAGGCAGGCAGGACTGAGAGGTGGTGACCACGCCGTGGCGGGCAGCCAAGCGCTGTCAATAAATGTTTACTGACCATTTGTGCTGAGCGGGCCACGGCTGCCAGCACACCAGCCAGTCCCCAAAGAGCTAAGAACGCAGCAGGAGGACAGTGTGCTGGGTCCTCTCTCCCATCCGTGAGCTCTCTGGGATCCTGAGTGTCAACGAGCCATCTTTCACTTTGTGTGACCATTTCTTTCTTTCTTTCTTTTTTTTTTTTAATTCTTTTATAATTAGAGATGGGGTCTCACTCTTGCTCAGGCTGGTCTTGAACTCCTGACTTCAAGCAATTCTCCCACCTTGGCCTCCCAAAGTGTGAGGATTACAGGTGTGAGCCACTGCGCCCTCCCATGTAACCATTTCTCTTCTGGAAATCTCCACAGTACTCCATCTGCAAACTGCAGGGGTGTGAGACCCCTTTGGCCGAGCCCAGACCTGGACCCTCAGAGCTGCTGTTCACCAATCCTACTGGGCAGAAAGACAGCATCTTAATGGCCTGACAGCCTGCAGTGAGAGCCTGACCACCCCATGCTGCTCACGGAGAGCTGTGAAAACTTACCTTCTTCTGAGACTTTCATCCCTGCCACCAGAGAGAGGTGACCACCTCCCAGCCACACCTGGGGCAGGAGGTCTAATGTTAAGCCACTGGCTCAGATCAGCCCTGCAAGCCTGGTTCTAACCCATGACCCTCCAAACTGGAAACTCAGTCACCCACCAAAACCCCACTCAGGTATCACCTCCTCCAAGCAGCCTTGCCACTGCCCCAATGCAGGCTGTGTTGGGGGTTTTGCTTCTCGAAACTTCAGCACCATCTGCTTCCCTGGAACTCAGCACGGTCCCAAGAGCACCTGCTTAGCACAAATGGCGCCTGAGGATGGGGACCATGCCCTGAGTACCCGCTGAGCAGCCAGCCCAGCTCTCCAGCAACACCACCACCTCAGCCCACGTCCCCTGCATGTGGCTGTCACAGAGAGACACCAGCTGAGATGCCCCTGTCTACAGCATGCCCACCCCAAGTGTGGTTCCCTTAGATAAGGAAACAAACCTGCTCTGTCCCCCCATAGCCAACTCCCACAGGGCTCCCAGACATGCCCTCCCAGCCCCCCAACCCCAGACATCCATAACTAAAGGGACAGGCTGGTTCTAAGCCTCCAGAGGCGACGCTCAGGGAGCCAGTGGTGTCACGCTCCCACGGTCTAAGCACAGGTGGCTCTCTGACCGCCCTCGCAGGCAAACCACCCCCCACTCCAACTCCAACAGGAGGAGGACAGAAACAACCAGCTCAGAAAACCCAGCACACTGTCCACTCCCTCCCTCTCCCATCCTGTTTCAAATCCGAGTAGAAACAGAAGCAACCACAGCCCTCGTCGGGAACTGGGCGCAGCACACAGCCCAGTGCCACGGCACAAATGCCACCTGGCAGAGCCCAGAACCAGCATGAGGGCAGAAGGGGAGGCTGGCCGGTCAGAGCACTTCCTCATGTCAGCAGAGACCTCGCAATGCCTGCAGACATTTCCGAACCTTAGAACCAAGACTGAGTTATGGCACAAAAAACCGAGTACGAGGAACAAGGTCTCAGGGGCAGAGTCTGGTGACGGGTTTAATGAAATCCTGGCACGCATCTGGAAGGCACTTGTTCCTGAGCAGCAGTTCTCCAATTGTGTTCCCAGAGTCTGCGCAGAGCATACTCGGCCCCCCGGTCCCCAAGTCAGAGTAACCAGGGCTTCACCTGGGTCTCAAGGAAAATCACACGGGGCGGGAGGAAAGCTTCACTGCTCAGAAAAGGCTTGAAAACCAGGGCTCTGGGGTGCATGGTTGCCGCTTCCCATCAGAAATCACAAATACCATCAAAGATTCGCCACTGCCCTTCCCACAGCTGGGATGGGGTTTTTAAACAGCCCTTCCCCCCACCCAAGGCCCACCTGCCCGACCCATGGGCCACACAATGATCAGATGCAGCGAGCACAAGAAAGGCGGACACTCCTCACCCCGAGCCCGGCGCACCTGCCTGCAACCTAGAGGCGGGGTGATTACGTTCTCGGCCCCTGTATAACCCATCTGTGGTCCCCTCTTTCTCTCAACCCTTGAACGGCTCCTGTACAAACAGCCACCGAGCCGGGGCTGCAGACAGTGACCGTGCCAGGCTGCCCCTCGCGGAGCCAGTGCCCACCGGCCCCCACGTGGCCGCGTGCTTGGGGCAGAGGCTGCAAAGCAAGGCTCCTCCGGGCACTCCCCCAGCCTAAGGCTGTCCACGGCTCAAGTAACACCTGCCGAGCAGAGCAGAGTGATGCAGATGTCGCCCTCACACGACGCCCCAGGGAAGGGTTCAAGTGAGCGTGCACACGTGGTCTCAGCAAGCAGCTGCCTAAACTGGACCACCATTTCCTCTCGGCTTCCCGTGGGAAAACTGCGCCAGTGATGACAGCGCGGAACACGCGTCGGGACTCCTAGAGACAGAGCCGCCCTTACCTGGTAGTAGGTCTTGATGTTTCTCACCAAGATGGTCAGGTTCTGAATGCGCAGGTTCACGTCGTTGTTGACGTGCTTGTTGATGCGCTGGTTGGATGGTCTGGGGTCTCTGGGGGAAGAAACACGAGAATGGAAATCGCACCCGCTAGCATTTGTCACACCTCCTCTCCCAGCCTCTGCCGGGCACTGCACCCCCTAGTCCCTAGGTGACAAGGCTGTTACAGCGTGGTTCAAGTCAAATCCTAACTCTGCCGTGGCCCAGCCGGGACCCGGCAGGGGAAGCCCCATCACCCTTCTGCTCCCCCTCCGGAGCACTGGCCCCTAATCAGTGTTTCTGTTCCCACTGTTCATAGCACCCATAAGGGACAACTGAGTGTTAATTACATTAATATATTTTACATAATATTTTTATATTACATAAAAATCAGGCTCAGGGTAGTGGCTCACGCCTGTAATCCTAGCACTCTGGGAAGCTGAGGCAGAAGGGTCACTCGAGGCCAGGGCTTTGAGATCAGCCTCAGCATCACAGCAAAACCCTAAATGAGAAAGTTAGCCAGGCGTGGTGACATGTGCCTGTAGTCCTACTACATGGGAGGCTGAGGCATAAGGATTGCTTGAGCCCAGGAGTTTGAGTGCCACGGCACTCTGGCCTGGGCAACAGAGCAAGAGCCTGTCTCAAAAACACAAAATGAAATAAAAACAAACAAAAAAACAACCTAATCAAAAATATATTTCAAGATTAAAAAGGATTAAAAGGTGAACAAAGCAAGTGGTCTTGGGCTGGTCCTGACTGTGATTTACATTCCTGGGACACAATTCTACCTTGAAAACCTGACATTATCAGCCTATGACACTACATGGTATACAGCACATCCTATGAGAAACGCTAAGAGACACAAATAATTCATGTGGGAAACCCCCAAAGTGTCATTTATTTTTCAACCTCAGGCAAAAACCAGGTCTGCTGGTGATAAAACTAGAAATCCACATCGAGTGATTTACAATTCTACTCATCCACATACAGGACATTTCTCAAAATTCTCAGAGTCGGACAACGTTTCCTATTAGGAGAGCGCGCTCCGCAGACCTGCGCCGCCGGCCGCCCCCTCCCACAGAACGCACGCTGCTTTCCATAACAAAGGCATCCTTCCATCTGCCTGTCCCAAGACGCTGCAAAGGATGTCTAATTCAAAGGAGGGCCTGTCTTCATGGCTTCATCTGTCATGCGAGCCCTGCGAAAAAGGTGTTGAGCCTCCTGGGGGCTGGTGTGGGGAATTAAGAGGAAATCAATCTCAATGCCACTCAGTTCATGCAAAGCCACTAATTAACAGAAAATTGACAAATAGAAAAAAAAAATCCTACAAATCATTTCGAATGCCTCTGGAAGTATAATTTTTTTTGTAATACAAGCTGTTTAAAGTCCAACCATTAATATTAGACATGTACACCATGAGGCCTTACATGGTGTCGTGTGTCTGCAAACCCTTTCACTCATTACACGCAACCAGCAGTCCTGCATTTTATTCAGTCATCCTACATCCCCTAAAGCAGTCACATGGGCGCAACCAGAGGACCTCTTTTCAACTGTCGGATGACAACATTTCTTATTGTCACCATACAGTAATGGAGTGTGGCCAAGCCTTTTGCATGTTACATGTTGCTCTTAGAGCCATTCATCACTGAGAAAATAAAGGTTAACAGTTCTGTGGGAATTAATTTAGGAAAAGAGGGGGCATTCATAATGTAAACTGCAAAGGCATCTTTAGCTACGGAAGTGTTCCTAGCATTAAGAAATAATTTCTGTGAAAGGTGCAATTCTCCTCCCTTTACTGTACAGATACCCTAAGAGATGAGAATCAATTTCATAGTGACAAATGTGCTTCTTAAAATAGCAGAACTTTGAGAACATGCAGGGCTTTTTTCTGGATTTCTTTCTTTTTTTTTTTTTTTGTTATTGTAGTCCCAGCTTTCATGTAAGTCAGATGGACCACCCCAGGAGTGCCAGGAGCTGGAAGCCTCGATATACGCTGTGGACGTCCGCAGCACACGCAAAGGCATAGCACACACCTGGGTGTCCCACATATCACAGCACGAAGGCCTCCGGCCATCCCTGCTGCTATTATTTCCAGTTTGGGGAAAAAATAGTGAATTGAAACAATTCTCTAAAAGAACCATGACATGTATTTATTGTATGGGTAATTAGACTAAATATTGTGATCTTTAGTACTCTCGCCTTTAACTAAGGGTCTCTGGGTAAACAGAGGACATAAATCGAAGTCTCAACTATGGCTAAGGAAGGCATATCTCAATCTCTACTCTGCTCAGCACCCCCAAACCCCCAGCCCACCATGCTGCAGGAAATGGGAGTCAGGAGGCACGGATTCCAGTTCAGGTCCCAGGACAGGCCAAAGTCCTCTGGGCCTCAGTGTGCACATCTGCGAAGTGGCCACAGGACCCTTCCAACCCTCAAGACTATCATTCTACAAAGCCCGGGACTGCATGAGCAAACTTGGACTGTACTTGGCTGTGTGTACCGGGAAGACATTATTACAACCAGTACACAACTGCATTTCCCTGAAAGCTGTCATTTAGGACAATAATCTTCTTTACACGACAGCCCTAAAACCAAAAAGCCCCACAGTCTTGCATCAGAAAGTCAGAAGACAGGGGAGACATGGATGCGCCTGGTGGCTGGTCTGAATCTGGAAGGTTCCAAGTCCAACGTGTGGGGCTCCTAGGGTTCCCTTTTCATAAAAGCCTCTAACTAGAAAAAAGGAAATCAACTCTTGCTAGAATTTTAAAGAGAGTTGTAACCTAGGTTTACAGCAATCTTGCCCCCTCCCCTTTGGGAAAGCCAGTCCCCAGCTTTTGGTCATGTTCCAAAGACTTCCTAAATTTAAAGCTGAATCAAGAAAGCATGTATCGACACAGAGAAATGTTCATGACACAGGTTAAGAAAAGATGTTAAAAACACTAGCATCCATATTTGTATAAAAATACATTAAAGACAATAACATTAATACATACCATAAACATCTGTAAGGCACCATATTAACATTCTACCTCAACGTAGTAAAATGATATGCGACTTTCATTTTATTCATCTACGTGTTCCTCTTCTCCTATAATGAGCGTGTTTTTTTGTGTAATTTTTAAGAACTCAAAGCCCCCATGAAAAGTGCTGCAGCCGAAAGAGGAAGTTACTTAAGTTCACAAGTAAAAATCTTTTTTCCAACATTTTTGTACTAACACAGACTCTTTCAGCCAAGTATTTTCCCTTTTATCCTCAGTTTCCACATCTGCAAGACAGGAACATAAACGCCTCCTGAAGCACTCTGGGGGAAATATTATCCTTCAAATGTTTTTTGAGAAGCTGAAAAAAACTCTCCCACTGGCCTGAGGACATTTCCAACCTCTGAATTCTTAGCATATTACCCTGAATTTTGCAGCTAGCACCGTGGATCAGAAAGCAGCCTGAACAAAGCAAACAGCCTTGAACTTATCACAGTCCCCTCCAGGGCACAAGCTCTTAGCCCTGGCCCAGAGTCCCCACCTGCACTAGTCAGCCACAGCAGCAAAGCTGCTCCCACCAGCACAGATGTGCACAGGCACACAGCTACACAAACCCAGCTCAGCGGCCTCACTCACGATGACTGACGTTTCTTGGTCATTGTCTACACATATCTTATTTAATCCTCCCAAAAGTCTGTAAGATACCACTCCACCTACCACAGATCAGAAAATCAAGGCTTAGGTTTCAATAATTTGCCCAACACAGCGGAACTAGAAAGTGGCACAGTGGGGATTTAAACGTGTCTGCCTGATGCTTTTAAATAATTTTCCAAAAAGAGAGTGGAAACGCATCTGAAGTTAATCAGAGGCAACCTTGTTCTCCCTTGGGCACAGGCAGGCACTGGCCAACAGAGGAGCTGTGGGAAGGCTGTCCCCGCAGCCCCGGCCAGGCCACTCAATGCCTCACTCTCATTCATGAATTCTCCTAGCCCTGGGCCTCCCTTGAAAGCTGAGCCCGTGGGGCTTTCCTGCTTCCAGGTGCTGATGTCACAGGGAGGACAGGGCCAAGAGATTACTACCGGGGCCTTCTACGGTTGCCAGAGACAATGGCCAGGTCTAGTCACGTGACCCCAGGCAGCCTCCATATGGCTCTGAAGTGTTAGGTGACACACCTCTTATCTGAGCTCCAGCAGCCCGGATGGGTTGGCAAGGCCACGCCCCACAATGTCCCCAGGTCCTGCACACTTGGAGAGAATTTATCGAACAGGCAGACAGCGTGGGTCTGGGAGCTACCGGCACGGGCGATTAGGAGGACTGGCCTTATCACTCATCTGGTGAGCCTGACGCTTCGCCATTTGGCAGAAGCGAAGACAGCAGCGGGAATGAAGCGAGGTCTAGAGGGAGGGCCTGGCCCTGGGCCTCAGCATCCGGTCTGGCCCCAGACCTCGTTAGGAGAGGGCTATAGCTGAGAATTCCGTGGTGATCTAAGGACTAAGAATGCGAGGGAAAAGGTAGGCTCGGAGAAGAAAAGAACTCTTCTGGGGTGCCTCAAATCCCTTCTGGATTAAGATGGTACCTACAGAAGTGAGTAACTGACCCAATTAATTGCCCACTAAGCAGCAAGCAGTGAGCTAAATGTTAACACATCATTTAATCCTCACAACCATCTCTTAAGGAAGGCACTTTATGTCCCATTTTACAGATGACAAAACTGAGGCACTTAGTGACCCACCCAGTATCACACTGCTGGCATGAGGGAGACCTAAGGTTCAAACCCAAGCTGGGCAATGGTTCTTTTACTTATTTTTTAATTGAGGTAATTTTACATAGAGGAAGTTACAAGCTTGAGGAGTTTTAGAAAATGAAATTTACTCCAGTCAATACACAGAACATTCCAGATGACCCCCAAAGGTTCCCCCACATCTCCTTTCCAGTCAATTCCCACCCACTTCCATCACCTGGGTATTCTGATCACCCAAGCCGGTGGCACTCGGCCTGGCCCACTCTGTCCTCATCCTGGAAAGCCACCCATCTGCCATCCCCAGGGTTCCTGCCTCTGTGCCCCACCTGGTCAGAGGGACCCAGAAGCCCTGCTTGAGGCCTCAGCAGCCGCAGACGTACCAGCTCCCACTTCCAGAATGACTGCCCTGGCACATCACAGAGGAGAAGGCATTCAACATTGCCGAGGGAAGGGGAGAAGCCCTTCCACTGAATTTAGCCACAGGCCAAATGCGAACAAGTGATGAGCTGGCATTTCTCAAAGGAATGGCCCAACGGGCTTTCCTGATTTACAGGCAAGTGGTAACCGCTGCAGGAATTCCAAAGGTCAGGGAAGAAAGAGAAACAGTCCCAGGGCTTTTGTTCTCCCCTCAGCCTGGGTGTAAAAGCTGAATGCAGAGGCTGCGGTTACTGCTGCTTTTTTTAATTAAACACTCTTGGGCTTGGGTAAGGACAGGTTGAAGTTTCACTGGTCATTGCACCAATGGAATCCAGCGATTTTTGAGGTCTAACAGAAAGGGGCGGAGAATTGCCAGAGCTCAAATATGCCACGAGACAGCCCCAGGAAAATTCATTTTCATCAGTGTTCTCTGAGAAGTGCTACCAAAGCTGACAGCAGATTTGTTTTTAGAACCTAATCAAACACTGAAATTGGTAAGACTGGTAGTGTCTCTGATTTTTTTTTTAAAAAACATGAAGACTGCAGTGTCTCTCCTACAGCATGACGCCAAATGACTTATTAAAACAAAAGCAGCAATGTTCTCAGGAAATTTTTTAAAAACAGACCTTTTAGGTAGAATCTATTGAAGCCACTTTCTGGATCTGGCAAAGCAAACTGCTCCTCCTCCTTTGTGGGCCACAAACAAAGCTGAGTCTCATTAGCTAGGGGATCTACGCTCAAGTACGACAACTTGCTCAGTGGTCGGTGAGCAGGTCAGCACCAGGGGCTGATCCGGAGAACATTACCACATTTAATTTTGTTTCAAGAGCCTGTGAATCATACTGATACTCAGTTCCAACATGTTCCCGCAGTTTCTGAGTTAAAAACAGAATGCAGGGTAGGAGCCAACACCTACCTAGTGGCACGCCGTCAATCAGACAGCAGACAGGCCCTGCAGAACTCGGCAACAGGAAAGGATGTGGTCAGAGGTACTCACCAGCAAGCGACTTCCACCAAGACCCTGTTTAAGCCCCAGGCTTGCAAACTAACAGTACCCCAGCATCTGACTCCCGTGCACCTCCTAACCCACTGACTTGAAACCCAGTTCACGTAATGGCACCTAATCAACTGCACTTGCTCTGGGGCAACTGTAGAAGGAAGACAAAATGCAGGAGCATTCAGAAACACAGGCGTCCTAACCCAGCATGAAACTTCACAGTCACCCTCGCAGGCCAGGGCCCACCCGACACTTCCTGTAACCAGACACTGTCTGTTACGGTTCCGTGCCCCCAAAAAGAAAGGGGGTTTTTTGATGTCACTGCTCAAACCACAAGGAAGTCCTCGAGTTTGAAGTCAACTGCCCTGTCTACACCATGTGGATGACAATTACTCGATTCCAAATTTCTTTCATCAGACTACCAAGCCACCGTCTCAAGAGTGAGTTCTTCAGTCCCTCCTTGCAACCTTACACTCCATTTCTACTCTTCAACGTTCTACGGCACCATTCTTTCCTTCCTCTCTGAAGACGGTAACTTACATTTGCAACATGATTTGGTTCAAAAAGATGCCGTCCGCTAAATCCATGTACATAGTCAGGTTGTCCTGGCTGCCGCTTCCGAACGGGCCAAAAGTTTTCACCTGCGGGGAGGCGGGCGAGGAGAGAAAGCAGGAAGTCACTCCACGCGCACAAACGGTCTGAAGTTCTCCCGAGCAAAGGCGGCCCCGTGAGCAAGAGGGGGTCACCCGCGCCCACCCCACCCGTCAGCAGGCAGCAAGCCCGCCCTTCTCCCAGGGCCCCCCTCCCCTCCCCGCGCCAGGCAACAGACGCGAGACAGGAGGAGGCAAACTTCCTCGCCACTTCTCTCCAGCGTCCCAGAGAGGAAAAAAATAAAAGGGACTTTTCAATAAATTCCTCACGTCTCAAATCCATTGTAAATCAGCGAGCCCACCCTAGTCTGTTCACGTTCTCACTCGGCGCCCCCCATTCCCCACCCGTCACCGCCATCCACTGGCTGGTCTCAGGGATCAGAAACCACACTAGGATGTTTTGGGCGAGCAGGGTCCTTTTCGGGAGCGGTTAAGCCCTGGGGACAAGAGTGACCACTCGCACCCTGGCCGCCCCGGTGGGAACAGGTGTACCCCCGTCCGGCTCCCCGGCCCAGCCGAAAGCGCGGGGGGTCCCGCGCCCGCTGCAGAGTTGGGAAGGCTCCGGACTCCAGGACGCTGCCCCAACCCCGGCCCGGAGCCACTTGCTGCGTCCGCCGCCGCCCCCTGGGGACCCGGCCGGGTCGGGCCTGCGGCGCCCCCAGCCCGGCGGGAGAGGAGCCGGTGCAACAACAAAGGGGCGGGGGAGCGGGACGCACTCACCCAGGTCACCAGCGGGCTCTGCAGGAAGAGCTCCAGGAGCTCCGAGACCGTCACGTCCATGCTGAGGCTGCGCCCGCCGGCTCCGCGCCCCGCGTCCCCGTCCCCCGCGCCGCGGCACAAAGCGGCTCCGGCAGCCAGCGGCGGGCGCGGGGCTGCGGCGGCTCGCGCCCGGGAGACAAAGGCGGGGCGCCCGGGCCCACGTTCCGCGGCTTCGGCGGCCCCGCGCCCCGCCCGGGGCTGGGGGAAGGGGAGGGCCCGCCGCTCGGGGAGGAACAATGCGGGCGGCCCCGCCCCTCGGCGGCCCTGGGCGACCCGCGCGCCGCCTCGCGGTGCCAGCCCGGGAGCCCGGGAGCGCGGGACGCAGCTGCGCGGGTGCCCGGCAGGGGAGGCAGCGGCGGGCCTCCGCACGTGGGGCCACCGCCGCGCGCCCACGCCGAGCGCAGCCCGCCCGCGCGTGGGGCCCCGGCACGTGGCGCCTCCCTGCGCGTGTGCGCCTCCGGCGGGGCCCGGGCGCCACGTGCGGGCTGGAGCGCGCCGGCCCGGTGCGCGCCGGGCGCTGGGACGCCCTGCCTCCCCTCCGAGGCCGTCCCCGGGACGGGGCAGCTCAACCCTGCGACTCGGCGGGCCCCAGGCAGGTGCAGCCCGCCGGCCGCGCGCAGCCGCCGCCTCCCAGGTGCCACCGAGAGGCCCCGCCCGGGCTCGTGGCGGGAGAGCCAAGCCCACGCCCCTTACGGTGTGCCTGGCCCGAGGGTGCCGAGCTCCGCCCGGAGGGCTAAGGAGGAAACTTTCTGCTGAGTTCAGACCGTAGGAGCGCGACCTATGCGCCCCACCCGTGCCACCTTCCGGGCTGCCTGTCTTCTACAAGTTCCTGCAGGAAGCCCGCGAAGTGGCCGCACCGGCGTGGGCCTACCCCCGATCCACCAGCGCTTTGCCCGAGGGAGCCAAACTGAAGGTGGCGGGTGACAGGAAAAAGGGCAAGGACCCCAGCTGGGTGGAAAGCCGGCCTTGGGGCCACACCTCCCTGCAGAGACAGCTGCAGCAGAGGACGATGCGGGAGCCCAGGCCGGCTAAGGCCGAGATCCGGGCCGGTCTCTGCCACCTGACCTCGGCCTGGTGAAGATTGCAGGCCACGCTCCAGTCACCGTTAAAGCACTTTATACGATTTAACTAATTTAATCCTAAGAAAGGCATTTCCCGGATGAGCCAACTCGTGCAGGGTTGACCTGCAGCGTGGTGCTTGGCAAGTATACAGCAGGCGCTAAATGGCTGCCCGTTGGCTCAGTAGTAATTTTGAAAGTTGGCTCCGTCAGGCGTTGGGGCTGCGACATCTGCTGGTGACGGGCGGCATTACAGCGCGGTTCTGGCGGCCCTGGTGGGGCGGCGAGGGCGTGAGACCGAGACCCAGACGGAGACTGGAGCCGGGACCGGGGCGGTCAGGGGTCCTTGGAGGCAGGCTGGAAGTCGGTGACACACGAGACAGCTCCCGCGGAGCAAGTAAAGTTCCGGGGCGACGTGGTTTTGTTGTGTACCAGGAATTCATAAGGAAAGTTCCTTAGCTGCAGCTCGAAAGTGGGAATTACACGTATTGAACTCCAGCGTGGCTCTGAAAAGCAAGGGATGCCCACGTGGCCAGAGCGTTTTCCACACTGACCCAGTGGTTTTTTTTTGGAAAGACAAGGAGGAGGGATCTTTCCAGTTATCCGTTTAATAAGCCTGCTCTCTCACACTAAGAAATACATTGGATAAACGCTTTCTGACAGGTGTGAGACATTTCCCATCGTGAGGAGAGAATGTTCCCCTGGGGATGTTGACAGTCCCCGGGGCCGCAGCCGCGTCAGGAATCTCTGTTCGGGGTCAGTTAGCTGCTGTGTCGGTTCCTGATCCCTGATGTATCTGCCACCCTTCCTTGGCTGGAGCACCGGGATTAAAAGGAGCTACCCCAGCTCCCGTGTCCCTTAGGAGACAGGCAGGTGAGCGGGAGGGTGCCCAGGTGACGGGGTGAGAGGGCTTCCAAGGGCTGAGTGGCCGGGACAAGTTACTAACTACAAGTCTTTTGAGCTGTAAAATCAGAGTAAGAATAGTTTCTTGCATATGACTTTACAAGATAGTTTTGAAGTTACAGGGGGTGCATGCAGAAGGGTTGTGGAAACCATAAAGCTTTATAGAGATAGACAGTAACTGTCTCTCCCCCATCTTCTGCCCGGTTCTCCACTGCTGAAATAAGGATTGTTTCCCTAAGTCTCCATCCGGCCTGGCATAAACTTCAGGAAGCACACACACAGCCCATCCACCCTCCGTCCTTCCAGAACACCCCGTGGCTTTCACTCCATCTGTCTAAGCCTTAACTCTTTATTTTTAAATTTTTTCTTGTTCCTCTCTGG
Source organism: Lepilemur ruficaudatus (assembly GCA_963574885.1). Lineage (NCBI taxonomy): Eukaryota > Metazoa > Chordata > Mammalia > Primates > Lepilemuridae > Lepilemur > Lepilemur ruficaudatus. Next base: position 10,382 of record CAUYRT010079959.1, on the reverse strand, counting down.
ATATAAATTTAGAGATTGCGTTTTGCATTGCTTTCTGGACAGAAGCAGTATTTTAATTGTGTTCTGCATTCTGACAAAGGAATCCCCTCCCCCCCGCAACCCACCCCCAGAAAACACTGACTCCGCAGCATTAGCTAAATGGCATTTCTACATTACCTGACAGGAGCCTAAATTGTTTGTACAACTTGGCGCTGGGCAGGGTTGGCTACTTTTTTAAAGTCTCTGCATTTGATTTTTGTTAAAATGAGCTTATGTTACTTTTGTGATTTAAATTATTTTAAAGTCAAACACATAAGAAAACTTGATCTTAAAAATATAACTTCAATAGATATTTGTGTCTGCAGAGTTTGTCACAAATATCCTTAAAATGGTCAGTTCTCAGTTGACTTAACTTTGTCATTTCACTTTGGCATTTAAAGGTTTCGTGTAAATATAACTTAAAAAAAAATTTTGTTTTTTTGGAGATGGGGGTCTCACTTTATTGCCCAGGCTGGTCTCGAACTCTTGGCCTCAAGTGATCCTCCCACCTTGGCCTCCCAAAGTGCTGGGATTAAAGGCATGAGCCACTGCACCTAGCCTAAATACAACTTTTTAAGAATGTATTTCTACATAAATTGGTATAAAATAAATAAATGAAACAAACATATAGCAAAAGATTATATTCTGTGATAGTTTTATGTTCTGTCACAGATCTGACAGTTTGGAACATTCTTAAAATATTGAAAGAAGTTCATGTTATTGATAAACTCAGTAACAAAATTAAGGATTCGAGGTCCTTTGGGATGCAGTGCTTAAGAGTATGTTCCAACCTGCTCCACGGTAGTGTGAGACTGATACTTTGGGTAAAATTTCAACAAACTATTTCAAAAAACTTTTTTTCAGAGACTAGGAAGTTATACACTAAGACATGGAAATGCTGAACTGTAGCTGTAATGCTGAAAACCAGGATGTTCCAGTTAACATATTTTCAACCAATTTATTTTTCCTGTAACTTTCTCTTAAGGGAAAAGGTTAAAACCACATGAAATTGCTGATATTTGTCAATTTTGGGCCTAGAAAAATGGCAATTTCATATGGTTTAACCTAAAGACTAACAATAATTTATGGTGAATACTTACTGAGTACTTACCCTAATAGCCAGTGTTCTAAGCACATTGATTACTAAAATAATCCTCACAACAACCCTAGGGGGTAGGTACCGCGTTAGTCCTGTTTTGCAGGAGCGGAAGCATTTCTTAAGCATTAGCGAGTATCTGCTAAGTGCTAAACATTATGATGAGCAATTTGAACCTGTTCAAACATATGAACATATGAACCTGTTCTCGAGGAGTAAGAAATGATTACAGATAAAGTCGAACGTTAGCATTTTAAAAGCTATATGCAGACCAATAAAAATAATAAAAGTTACATCGGTTATTGTGAAGCTGGATGCATTTGAAGCTGGCTGATGCAACGCAGTTCTATGTAATGAGAAAACCTCATTTGAACAATATAGTTTTATGCAATGAGAATACTTCGTATGCATGACTAGAAAATGCACACATTTGGAGCCAACAGAGGTATGAGTTTGAGTCCTGGCTCTGCCGCCTACTAGCATCGTGCCTTGAAACTCATTTCTTTGCATGTCCCAGCTGTGGTCTGCTCGTCTGCACAACGTGGCGCCCGCTGCCCACCTCCCAGGGGTGCTGTGGGGATTGGGAACAACCTGTGGGGAGTGCCTGGCCCAGCCCACGTGTTCCATGAAAAGTGGCTTTTTTGCTTGTTAAAATTATTAAATTGTTAAAATTATTACAGCACTTGATACTTTTCAAAGCATTCTCACTTATATTGTCATTTAGTGTAGCACTTCAGTGGGAGAGACAAGCTAGTTAACATGACGTGCCTGCAGGGGCTGAGCAGATCCAGATGTGGGACTAAGAGCCAGGCAAGCTGAACAAGTCCGCGCTCTCTTCCCGGTCACCCGTACTGAAGACACGTGTTACGCTGTGAAGCCATGTGTCAGCTTGGAACTGTGTGTTCAGTGAGAACGTGGTGAAGACTTTAAGAGGTTTGTGGCGCATAGGAGGGACAGTGTGCAAATAAATTATTTGAAAGGAGCATCTCCATGTGTATAAGTTACAGAAATAGTTAAGTACAAAGGAGAGTGTGTTTACACCTTAGCTGCTTTTGGGGAATCATGGAAGGCTTTGCTGAGGAGGTGATATTTGGGCAGAGTTTTTAAGGGTGCATAAGAGTTTGTCTTGCAGAGCAGTGGGAAGGGTATTCCAGGTAGAGGGCACACCATGTGCAAAGGCGCGTGGGGGGAACGGCAAGTAGCCCCACATTGCTGAGGTTAGACGGAGGTGATACTGGTACCAGTTTATGAGGGGCTCAACAGGGGAGTCCCCTCAAGGAGTCTGGACTTTTAAGGAAAGTGGGGAGTCATCAAAAGGGATGAAGCCAGCTGGGACTTAAGTTTGTACTTTAGAAAGATCATCTCTGTGCAACCTTAAAGAATGGATTAAAGAGGGAAAAAGGCAAGAAGATAAATCAGGGCACTTTTGCAATAACCCAGTAAGGGATGATTAAGGTCCAAACTAGAGCAGGGACGGTGGAGAGGAGGGTTGTTGATTATTTGAAGGTGTAGGGATGTGACGGGGAAAGGAGCCCCAAGGAGCCTACCCAAACTTCTTTCGTGGCCTCTTGCTTCACAAAGCCTCGTCTGTTCACCAGCCATAAGCTTGGTCGAAATGCAGAATCTTGGAACCTTCCCAAGACTTACTTGAATCAGAAGCTGCATTTTTAAAAGTTCTCTAGTTGATCCTGGGCACCTTCAGGTTGAAGATACAGAGTTCTAGAAAGCATTGTTTCCAGGCCAGGCACGGTGGCTCACACCTATAATATGATCCCAACCCTTTGGGAGGCCAGGCCAGGAGGATCATTTGAGGTTAGCCTGGGCAACACAGCCAGACCCCATCTCTACCAAAAATTTTAAAATTAGCCAGGTGTGGTGGCACACTCCTATAGTCTCAGCTACTTGGGAGGCTGAGGCAGGAGGATGGCTTGAGCCCAAGAGTTCAAGCTTATAGTGAGCTGTGATCATGGTACTGCACTCCAGCCTAGGTGACGGAGTGAGACCCTGTTTATAAAAAATATATATTAAAAAACCCCAGATTTATTGAAATATAATTCATATATCATACAGTTCACCCATTTAAAGTGTACCCTTCAATGTATTTAAGGATACATACAACAATCACCAATTTCAGAACATTTTATCACCTCAAAAAGAAACTTCATACCGTTTAGCTATTTCCTCCTTATTCCCCCATTCCTCTCAGCCAAAAGCAACCACTAATCTACTGTCTCTATAGATTTGCCTCTTCTGGACATTTCATATAAATGCAATTGTGTACTATGATTATAGTCATGTTAGATTGGGGTCCTTTGTGACCTGTGTCTTTCACTTAGATGTTTTTAAAGTTCCTCCCTGTGGTGGCACGTATCAGCCTTTCATTCCTTGTTGTGGGTACATGTTCCATTTTGTGCACATATCATGTTTTGTTTATGCATTTGTCAGTTGCAGGACATTTAGGTTGTTTCCACTTTTTGGCTCTTACGAATAGCGCTGCTATAAACATTCATGTACAAGTTTTGTGTGTACATGTTTTCATTTCTCTTGGGTGTATACTTAGGAGTGGAATTGCTGGGTCATGCGGAACTCTGTCTTGTACCATTTTAAGAGCTGCCAGACTGTCTGCTGAAGTGGTGGCAGCATTTTCCTTTCCCACCGCCTACCTGCGTGGGGGAGTTCTGATCTGATTTCTCTGCATCCTTGCTAGTACTTGTTATCTGGCTTTTTTATTCCAGCCGTCCTAGCAGGTATGAAGTATCATCGCATTGTGGTTTCGATCTGCATTTCCCTGGTAGCTGATGGTAGCATCTTTTTAAATGCTTATTGGACATTTGTGTATCTTCCTTCCAGAAATGTCTATTCAGATCTTTTGCCATTTTTTACTGATACATAATAATTTACATGTTTTCAAGGTACATGTGATATTTTGATACATTCATATAATATGTAATAATCAAATCAGTGTATTTGAAATATCCATCACCTTAAAATATTTTATCTTTTCTTTATGCTGGGAACACTTCAATTGTTCTCTACTAGCTATTCTGAAATATATAATAGATTATTACTATAGTCACTCTACTGACTTATTGAACAGGTGTTATTTCAGCTATCTATTAATAACTGTATTCTTGTACCAATTAATCAACCTCTCTTCATCCTCCTCCCTCCTCCCTTTTGGCCTCTGGTAATGACCAGCCATTTTCTTTCTTAGCTCCCACAGATGAGGGAGAACATGCAACATTTGTCTTTCTGTGCTTGGCTTGTTTCACTTAACATAATGACCTCCAACTTCATATATGTTGTTATAAATGGCAGAATTCCATTCTTTTTTATGGCAGAATAATATTCCATTGTGTATACAGACCACCTTTTCTTTATCCATTCATCTATTGTTGGGTACTTAGGTTAATTCCATATTTCAGCTGTTGTGAGTAGTGCTGCAATAAACACAGGAGTGTGGTTGTCTTCAATATATTCATTTCCTTCATTTTGGATATATACCTAGGAGGGATTGCTGGATCACATGGTAGTTCTGTTTTTAGTTTTCTAAGAAACTTCCATACTGTTTTCCTTGGTGGTTGTACTACTTCACATTCCCAATAGTGTGGGAGGCCCTCATCCATTCATTCCCGCCAGCATTCGTCAATCCCTTTTTGATAAAAGCTCACTGTGGTTTTGATTTGCATTTTTCTGATTAATGATGTTGAGCATTTTTTTGTATACTTGTTGATCATCTGTATGTCTTCTTTTGAGAAATGTCTATTCACACCATTTGCCCATTTTTCAATCAGATTGTTTTATTGCTATTGAATTACTTATATATTCTGGTTATCAATCCCTTGTCAGATGGATAGTTTGCAAATATTTTCTTCCATTCTGTGGGTTGTCTTTTCAGTGTTTCGATTGTTTCCTTTGCTGTGGAGAAGTCTTAGCTTGATGTAATCCTGTTTGTCTGTTTTTCGCTATTGCTGCCATTTGAGGTCTCACTCAGAAAAATCTTTAGCCAGACCAATGTCCTGGAGCGTTTCCCCAATGTTTTCTTCTAGTAGTTTCATAGTTTCAGGTCTTAGATTTAAGTCTTTGATCCATTTTGATTTTTGTATATGGTGAAAGATAAGGGTCTAGTTTTATTCTTCTGCATCTGGCTATCCAGTTCTCCCAGCATCATATATCAAATAGACTATCCTTTCCCCAGTGACTGTTCTTGGCACCTCTGTTAAAAGTAAGTTGGCTGTAAATACATGGATTTATCTCTAGGTTCTCTGTTCTGTTCCATTGGTCTATGTGTCTGCTTTTCATGCCAGTACCATGATGTTTTGGTTACTATAGCTTTGTAGTATATTTTGAAATCAGGTGCTGTGATGCCTCAAGCCAGCTTTGTTTACTTACTTATTGGAGACTAGAGACAAAGTCTCTTTCTGTTACCCAGGCTGGAGTTCAGTGATGTGATCACAGCTCATTGCAGCCTCAAACTCCTGGGCTCAAGCAATCCTCTTCCTTCAGCCTCCCAATAGCTAGGCTTACAGGCATACACCACCACACCTGGTTAATTTTTTAAAGTTTTTGTAGAGGTAGAGTCTGGTTGTGTTCCCCAGACTGGTCTCAAACTCCTGGGCTCAAGCTATCCTTCAGCCTTGGACGCCCACAGTGGCAGGATTACAGGCATGAGACACCACACCTGGCCTGCAACTTTGTCCTTTTTGTTCACGATTGCTTTGGCTGGAGCTCAGAAGAGGAGACTGCCCAAGATGGAACCCTAGTGAGTCTTGGCACTTAAGGGGTAAAGAAGGGGACCATCAACAGACAGGTCATGGCTCACACCTGTAATCCTAGCTCTTTGAGAGGCTCAGGTAGCGGGGAAAAAAAAGACATCAGCCATATTAAATAAAGCACGTGCTAGTATTGAAAGCAAGGGAAAGGTATTAAGCAGACAGTATTCTTAATAGCATCTAGGAACTTATAAGGAAAAAGAAGACGGTGGTTGGTAGCCAATGCTAAGTGTCAAATAACGTAAAAATGGAAATGAGTCCACTGAATTTGCAGGTAGGATGTGACCCGTACCAGAGCAGTTTCTTTGAAATGGTGGGGGGTAGGAGGAAGTTAAACAAAAACCCATGTTGCATCATGTTCGTGACCACTATTTCCTATGAGTCGATAGAAGACCTTTTATCTGGGAGACCGAAAAAGTCAAGGAAAGTCTTATCTCCAATGACAACTATTTTAAGAAACAAGACTACTCCAGTAGTTAAGGTATCTATCTGAAGAGGCTTTCTTAAATTTTCTTTCAGATTTATCATTGTAACAAGGCATGATGAGGCATTAAGGCCAAAGAGAGAAAAATCAAACTGATTTGGCACTGGGACGCACAACATACTGATGACTACCCCATTTCCTTGTTTGTTGTCTCAAAGTCCCAGTGTAATGGCAGACAATCGATTCCATGAAATTTTTAAATAATCCTCTTGCTTGAAACAGGTATTATGGCAATAAAAGTTAATATAACCCGTATATAAGAATTTTGAAGGTCCTAAATATTCCTCCAAAAGGAACTTTGACGATGCTGTTTTAACGGTTATTCACGATAAACACTAGAAATCTGTTGATCTGAAAAGTTTTCCTCTAAAAATATTCCAGTTTAAACAAACTTAATTGCTACTCTAATCTTGCAGTCTTAACAAAGACCACTGCTTAAATCAATGGAGAACAAAAACAGCAGTAGGAATTTTCCCTGACCCATGCCTCCCCTTCATTTCCAAATTCACAAAAATTGACTTGCAAATTCGAGTTCTGGGGAAAATTTCCTGTAGGATCTGAGTACGACTGGGCAGAGGAAAACCGTCAGACATCATTCTATTGAAAAATGCCAGGTTAGCATCTCTGGACAAGACAGGATGTCAAGGTGTTTCCTGCAGTAATTATATATCTCTTTGCCAGAAATTGTGGAATCATCACTTTGGGAGGTGAAACTTTTGTTTTTCATTTTAAACATTACAAAATGAGCAAAAGAAACAATTGGTATCATTAAAGTAGAAAATAGTTTATACCTGTATTCACATCAGTTACCAGAATAGTATCTACGAGTAACAGCACGGACTTTTGAGGCAGATGGAACCATGTCAATTCAAGCATATTTCTAGCAATTTCGTGCAAATAGTATTCCTCCATGAGATGACAAGCTATTTTAGACCTCATTTCTGTTACTGTGACATGTGTTGAGTTTCTGTTTCAGTAACCATAATCAACGATAGCTAAGAGAATATAACAGTCTACAATGAAAAGGCATCTCAACTGGGAAAGGCCAATAATTAATACCTATTTTTTCATATAATAGGCCACAATTTATGAAAGCAAGTGATGCTTCTTACCTCTATCCAGGAATCATCAGAATACCGAGAAAAATAAGTGTTTCAAAAATAAGTCAGAAAGGTCAGTTTAAATTGTATGCTTAAGGCACATTACTTGATATGGGACTTTCTAGGTAACAAATGAAGACATAATATAATTGACTTAGATCCTGTTAAGTTTTTCGTCTCTTTATTTGCAAGATAAGTTAACTTCAATTATTAATAGCCAAAACTTGTGACTTGGAATAGAACTATATACTCTAGTGAAATACACTTAATCTCTTGAGTTATTGATGTACCCAGTTTCTCTTGTTAAAAAAAATTGATCAGCCAATAATAAAACTCTTTTCTAACCATAAGCAACTTGTCACTTTCTCGATTTCTATTTAACTGTTCAATATAGCCTTGTTTTTGGTATCACAGTTAGAATTTACTGAGGAATAAGAAAAGCTAAGATATTAATAGCACACAGTGCTTGCTACCATACTCAAAGTATATGATACTTAAAATAGCATCCTTTCTTGGATATGAAGTTGGATTCACATTTGCAAATGTTACTACAATAAGTTCTAAATTGTTCACTTAAAAAAGTGAGGGTATGTGGAATTATTTTTTGTTTCCTTGAAAGAATTTGATCACATCTAAGACAACAAAAAGAACCTATTTAAAAATAAGCTTGTTTTCTTCAAGCTCTGAGGTGACTGGAAGAAAAAACAATTCTGTCTTCATAAGGTGGTTATCTGATGGTCCTCTGGCCAGGTTATTTAGGAACCACCACTTACAACTCAAAACTGGTATTCCAAAGGGAGTGGTTTAAAAAAAAAGAAAAAACACAAGAAACATACAACTAATACAATTTCTCTTACTCTTCACTTTTCTTTTTATTATTCAAAAGTCAAATATGTTATTTTTAAATCATCCAACCTCAATTTTGATTTAATGTACCGTCATTTCCCCAAGGTATGAAATTTCAGAATCTCTTTGGAATACTAATTTCACGTTTCTAGGTTTAACAAAACTGTTGAAGTTTTAAATTCCACTCTATTTCCCTGAATTCTCAAGACAGTTGCTGATGTAAATTTTAATATAAAATATTTAGTCACAAAATAGTATTGCTTTTGTATGCACATAGTTGTAAGATTACTTTGCTTTTGTCAATAAAAACTATACCATCTTTCATAAAACTCTAAACAAATTAAGAACTGTGATGTAGAACAAAAATTACACATGGTAAAACAGGTACCAGCACAACGTTAGGTTATATTACATCAAAAAAAGTTTTAATGGTCCCAAATATATATATTCCACAACTAAGCATACACTCAGGGGAGGAAAAAAAAATCAAAAACAAAATGAAACAAAAAAATTATGACACAATTGACCACATCTAGAATTCCACTCAATCTTTAATCAAGCAGGGACAAATCCCCACTTAAAAAAAAAATCTGCAGTTTGAAGGGCAAAGGGAACAGATAAAAAAGAGGAAACTTTATATTCGCCCCTCCCCCACAGAGGTTTTCCAAACTTGTAGCTTGACTAAAATGTTCAGAATGTAAGATTTTAAAGGCAGGTCTCTTTGTACAAAGAAACTGCTGGCATTCTTAACTAGTGAAGAATTATGGCAGAAAGGCCCATTCTTCTGAGTCTTACACATGGTCCAAGAAAGCATATTCTGATTGTAGCAACTGACCAGTCAATCCAGAGTTCCACTTACAAAACCCCTGCCCTGTTGGCTTTTTGTTTCCATTTCCTTCCCTGAGAAAAGGGCAATGTGTGGTCCAAGCTGGAGAACTCAAAGGCTTAAGTCTTTCCCCTAAATGTTTGATATCCCCTCCTCCTGCTCCGTTCAATTGGCACTTGATGAGCAGAAGCCAAGTGTGCGAGGCTGATCTGCGTCAGTCACTCACAAGAGACCACTGCACTTTGTTGTGGATTTTGTAAGGGGGAGGGGTAGAGAACCAGTTTTTTTCAACAGGTACTGATCGTAGGCAGTTGCTATTATTATGAATCAAATTTTGCTTTCTTTGACAATGGTAGCGCATCTTCCTTGTCTTCATCTTCATCATCATCATCATCATCATCATCAGGATAATCAACCAGACCCACGAGGCCTCCCTGTTCAGAAATAAGGATTATTTAAGGAACAGAAAACAACACATTACATTTTAAAATACCTGTGTGTTTTAAGTAAAAACTTTTAAGTTACCTAAAATTAAAACAAAAATCTTTAGTTTATAAATCCTAGCAAATCACCTAGGAGATAGTAGTAGTACTGAATTAAAACGTTTCAAGACTTAACAGCACATAAATATCTTTTTAAAACATGAAAGACTAAAATAGTATCAAAATGAAAACTGCAGAAAATAAACAGACCACCAGAAATGAGGGCAGACAAGCTGTGAGAGGTTAGGAAAACAAATCTACATTGTCTCTTCCTCATTATTTCATCAGGCTTCCTTGTAGCCCTGTTCCTTCACCAGAAACTGCTGCGGCTCATGCTATGTAGCTAGCCATGGAAAAATTTACAATGTTCTGCCCTCAGCCTGCCCCTCATTTCAGCATGTCTCAGATTCACTTCTTAGTCTGTAGGAGCCTCCTGCTCACAGGACAGTACAAGACTGTGACTGGGCATTAGATTCCTAATTTAGATCAGTGATTCCCAAATGCCAGTCTTTTAATGTTTTAATGCCAGTCAATTAATGTTTTATACCTCAGAAGGAAAAAAAGGGCAGAATACGACAACCAAAATAACTGGTTTTATTCTGAGATTATGTCTTTTTTTTTTTTTTTTTTGAGACAGAGTCTCACTCTGTTGCCCGGGCTAGAGTGAGTGCCATGGCGTCAGCTTAGCTCACAGCAACTTCAAACTCCTGGGCTCAAGCAATCCTTCTGCCTCAGCCTCCCGAGTAGCTGGGACTACA
>CAUYRT010079956.1:0-57315 GCA_963574885.1 Lepilemur ruficaudatus | reverse complement strand
CTAGCACTCTGGGAGGCCGAGGCGGGTGGATAGCTCAAGGTCAGGAGTTCAAGACCAGCCTGAGCAAGAGCGAGACCCCGTCTCTACTATAAATAGAAAGAAATTAATTGGACAACTAAAAATATATGTAAAAAATGAGTCAGGCATGGTGGCACATGCCTGTAGTCCCAGCTACTCGGGAGGTTGAGGCAGAAGGATTGCTTGAGCCCAGGAGTTTGAGGTTGCTGTGAGCTAGGCTGATGCCACGGCACTCTACAGCCTGGGCAACAGAGTGAGACTCTGTCTCAAAAAAAAAAAAAAAAAAAAAAAAAAAAGAAGCACACTGGACTGAATCCTGACAACAGTCACCCTTCCTAAGTGACACCTGGAAGTGTTACAAGAAAACCACAAGGTGTGGGAGATGCTAAGGACCACCTACCTATATTTTAAAAATTGTATTCAAATTGTTTATCACTTTCACACGTGCAATGGAGGGTTTAGTTTACTTAGAATAAAGGCCTCTCCAGTTGGACTCCACTGGGTATCCCTCACAGATGTTAGAATACGGTAGATGATCTTTGGAACACAGATGGGAGGTCTTCTGGTAAACGAATTTGCACCGTATGGAACACGTCCTGCTCGATGCTTGCCCATCTTTAATGAGTACCTCCCTGATGGGCTCTGGGCTAGACAGCGGGGGATCACAACAGTAACACAAGTCCTGAGCTTGTACTCTGGGGTGTGCTACTCTCAGTATCATGCCAAGACCACTCCAGAGGCTTTGGGCATCTTCACAGACGGGAGGACTTCAGGCATGGATTTCACGCAGGTTTGTTCCACATCGGGGAGCACACACACCCGTCAGTCAAGCCACGTGAACGGCTTCACCTTGAGCTCATTTGGCACCTGGCCTCTCTCACGGAGCTACTATTTCCCACCCATTCTCCACGTCAAAAGCAAAGTTTGCTTTCAATTTCTGCAACTAGGAGCTCTCATTGTTGACGAAAGAGCTGCACAGGCTAACGTCAGGGGCCACATTCCTGAGCAGGCTCACAGCCACCTCCAACTTTCTTGACCTGGAAAGCGTTGACAGAACTTCAGCCTCCCAGTCTTCATGTCCCATCCACACAATAACTCAGGGTTTTCCATCTGCGCTGTCTTTGGAGACAGGTGGAATGCTGGCAGTGTGCACTGCACCAGGAATGCAGCCGCCATCAGACTCTGGAGCTGTCCTGGGATCCTGAAAACCCTCATTTTCCTCCACATGCACCTCCATGGAAATGTCTGCTTTTCCTGTTACTGTCGAGAACCAGAACTCCATGGCAAAAGAAGAAAGGAACACTGACAGGTTGTTGGAAAATTAATTAATTTCATTGCCAATGCTCTCGTTTCTCCTCCCAACACAACTACCAGACTTCAATTTTATGGGCCAGTATTAGAGCAGAAGCACTTTATATGCTGTGATCTGAGCCAGTAGTTTGTTAGCTACTTGTTTTTTTTAATCAACTTGGTTAAAATGTTACAGTCACACTCAAACATTTTATTATGAATCATGTGAATCAAATTAATTTGCTGACCTTTTGATGCAGGCTTAGACTTTTGGGGTTTTTTTTGGTTTTTTTTGTTTTTGTTTTTTTTTGCATATGGGTCTCTTACCTGGAGCTTAGCCTGAATTATTTTGTACAAACCATTCTTATTATATAGCTTCCAGAATTTCCTGTTTTGTTTTCTTTAAAGGGGAAATAGAACTTAAAAACACTTGTAAGGCAATCTGAGTGCAGACTGCTTCTAGAATTTTATGATTTTTTTTCTCCCAAGGTGCTCTGTCCACACTTAGTTGATTGTATTCTTTTTCCTTAAAAAACTAAATCTCATTGAGTCTTTCCAAAACATTCACCTTAGTTTTCATGGAAAAAAAAAATCTCTGCACTCTCACATTTCATTGGTTTTATAACATTTAATTAAACCGCATTATTACAATATAAACAACTAACATAAGTAGGTGTGGGAACAGACTCAACTGACTCTTGGTAAACATACATGTTTAGCTGGCGGGAGCAGAAGTGCCCAGCCGTGCCTATGCAAGGCGACGTGCCTCTCCCGGTACGTTTCCCAGGAGGACAGCAGGCATTGGTGAATCCACCAACTTGGTGACATGCAAGTTGGTTAACAGTGCTTCTACCGTGCGAGTGCATGCATGTGTATGCATATATACACACACACATACATATTCTTTGAGATGGTATTTTATTTTGGAGAACAAGATGACATATTTATTAAGACTGGCAACACCAGCATGTAAAAAAAATGAAACTTACTTCTGCCAGCACAAGCCACAGTGGTTAGGCAGGTATACAGGATCCTGATGTCCCCCTCAAAGTGCTCATAATGGCTGCACAGTGAGCAACCACTTGGCATTTCTTGGGTGAGCAGACAATTTTGTATGCACATGGTTGGCTTTATAAACAAGTAGCCTGAGAAGTCAGAACCTGCTGTCCAGGCTCGATTTCAGGGAAACATTCAGCCAGGTATCTGGTCTGAGGAGTATCCAACCTGCAGCACAATCTGCTTAGGGTGGTTTTTGGTTGGCAGTAGTATCAGGAAGACTGCTGAGAGCCTTTTGCCCAAGATTGTTCTTTTCTTATTCCATGCAGAGAGCCTGTCATAACCACAGCCCTTTTAACGAGCAACTCCACAACTCTGCCCACAGCTAAATGGCTCAGAGGAGAATCTGAGCTAAAAGCAACCCCTCCAATAGGCTGGTAAGTAGTAGATGAAGCCCCTTGCATAGAACAGCAAAAAGAAGAAAATGTATCGCAAGATGGAAAGATGATAGTATGGGGGCAGAAGTGGAGAGACACAAAGAAGAAACAGGAGCCCAAATGTAGACAGGAAGGAGCAGAGTGATGGACAGAGGACAGGAGGAACAGGGTGATGGCCAGTTGGTAGGTGAAGGGAAGGATGGAGGACCTACATCACCAGTGTGGACTCTTTGCTTCTCCATGTTTCCTTGCAATATTCCCTTGCTACCTAAAGGAATCCTATTAGCATTTCTATAATTCCAGCAACCATGGGTTATACCACAGGGCACTGAACAAAGAAATGTTTTCATGAAAAAACAAATGAACAAACTAACTCAGAGGTTGGTGCATGCAGAATGCCTATGGATTATCTGCAATTGTGAATAAAAACAAAATAGCCAAAATTATTGCATGAGAATAGTATTCAACCTAAGATATGGGAGGGAAAGAGAAAGCAGATCCTGCTGGCTCAGAAGCCAATGGAAAATCTAGCTCCATTATGAACATCCTCAATGTTCCTAAGGCCAAATAAGTCCTAGAGCTGGCTTTCTCCTGAAGCTCCATCGGAGGGGCTACCTGTGAATATGTTCATCAGGATATCTGCTCTGTCAACCTGCACGTGCACATGTGGGGTTTGAACATCAAGACCCAGGGCAAGATCTTAACTCTGCTTTGTGGCACACCATTGCAGCCCATAGCTATCCGAGAACACACGGGTAAGGGAGGAAGCTTCTCAAAGAAGCAGCTTTAGTACTCTCCCCTCTTCTCATAAGCCCTCTAGGAAAAGTGAGAACATGTAGTCAGGACTTCATGATGATGGTTCACTTACAAAGGCAAGCGGAGGAATTACCTACAGGAATAGGACAGACAAAACATTCTGGGTTTATGCCCTGTGGGCGGACAGAGATGTCTCTTTACAGACACTGAGGAGGTCTACAGGGTCCATGAAGCTGCTCCATGCTGGGATGGCTCGCTGGAAGCTCTGTCCCTCCAGCTGGATGAGGTCGTGATGTGGGCATGATCTCCAGAAACCCGGACTATCTCTCACAGCCATCACGCCCTCCTCCCCCAGGTGAGAGACCTATGCTTATTGGAGTTCCCTCCCCCCATCTTCACCTTACTTTGGTTTCCTGCCTCTACCGACAATAGACAATTTTACTTTGAGCACCCACTCACCCATCAATGGCTTAATATTTTTTGTTAAAGAATTTTTCATCATTTCAGGTGTGATACTATTAGAAAAAAAATATTCAAAATCTAATTAGGACACAAACTTCCCAGACATACATTCTTTAAACACAGCAAGCTGTCTTCGTAAACTCTATTTTAGCAGCACTTAGCTGAAAGAGAGGCAGCCTCATTACAAAGTATTGTGCACGGTAAAGACAGGAGCCTCTGCAGAACGAACATTCTCCAAATCCTCTCCATGCACAACACAGCCAAACGCAGGAAGACATTCACCTGTCTAAGCTTCCCCAGCCCCCACCCCTGCAAAAAAAAGTGTTAACAGGAAGACGTGGAAACTGTTTGCTGCTATTTCTATCATGGTCTGCTGAAATGAATAAAATCAATCAAATGTTTGCAGAGGCGGGAACAAGAAGAGAAATAAATACTATCTTATTTGCTTCTTCATAGGCCAAAAGAAAAAAAAAAAGACAACTTGAATCAGAAAAATAAACCAGATTCTGAATTCCCTTTGAGTTTCACCTTCTTAAAGTTACTGATCTAAAAGATAATTGCTAGAAATATCTTCCTAGCAAAGTAGAAATATCAGAAATAATAATGAAGATGCCATACATTTTTCCAGTGACAACACAGCCCCAAACCTCTGCTTTTGTGACAGAAATGATGGGGACTGGGCAGCCCCCAGCTGTCTATGAGCTGCCCACAGAGCAATTATCCTCAGGTGGTCGGTGAGAATATTTAAGCAACGGGCTGGCAAAGCATGGAGGTCCACTGTCCTGATGGTGAAACTGAGGCCCGACAAGTGAGTCCTCAGAGATGTAGGGGACAATCAGCATCTGAAAAGGACTTAAACTACTTAGTCTTGCTAGAGCTGAGGACACTGACCTAACCTCTACTCATTGTGTGGCCACAGGGCTTAAATCCAGGACTCCCACAGGGCTGTGAAGTCCGAAAGGTGTGGACTGGTACAATTACTATTGAGTTTCACCAGCAAGACCGGGATTCTTTTTATCGAGGGCAAATAGCTTGCCAGAGGCATTTAGATAAGAACTTACCAAACTATAGCATTAGCTGTCTCCCCGACACATTACTCCCCTGTTTGTTCAATAGCAGTGACATTTAAACAGCAGTAAGTGCAGAGGAGAAGGAGGCAGCCCGAGAAAGGCGTGAGTTTCCTGTGTGCCGGCGGCATCACTTTCAGCCACGATACGCTTGGCGCAGAGCGTTAGTTATCAAAACATTGACACAGAGGGTGTCGCAGTGAGTGGGGGGACCTCATCGTCTTGTTACTTCAGCAAATGATTCTGGGTCACCCCGAGGGATCGCTGCCAAGGGAAGAAAGCACAATCTCGACACTCTTCTGACCGCGTCTCTGCACCACGAACACTCTAGACGTGATCTTCTCAGGGACTGGGGGTGCTTAGTACTCGACAGTGATGACAAAGGTGACAACGGTAGCCATGGAGGGTCACAGTTGGGCCCAGAGACAGTGGGAGAGGTGGCACAGGAAGAGAGGAGAGCAAGGAGAAAATGAAGAAAAGGCAGAAGAAAGAGAACATCAAGGGAAGGTTAAAAAGGTGGGGTGAGACGAGGAAGACGGAGGGAGAGGAAGAAACAAGTGAGAGAACTCCCGCCTCTTTGGTAGTCACAATGACGACACGAGAGAGGTTTGTCTCTCATCCACCCATTGTCCACCTTCCAGCCAGTTATGAATTTGAGGGACACAGGAAGATATGCAAAGTATCTTCAAGAAAGTTACAATCCATGGAGGCGACAGAAAATTGAACAACCAATTAGGCCATAAGGCAGGACTAGTGGCATTGCCAACCGGCCTCGGCCAGGATACGGCTCCTTAACAAGCACCGGCTTCTTAGACACTGCAGGACACGGCTTCATATCCACCTTCCTAGTGAAAGAGTTCCTTCCAGGTTATATTTTCAGAGAAGCCAGGACTACCCTGATCTTCCTTTTAGAGCCCTTGTGTGTACAAGAAACACTGAAGCATATTAATAACAATAATATAGCAATGGTTAACACACACCACTCATCAACACTTTTCTAAGTGCATTACATGTACTGACTCATTAACCTTCTGAAAGTGGGAGGGATCATTGTTATCCCTAAAGTCACAGATCTAGTAGAACTCAGGCCCAGGCAGTGTGGCCCCCAGGTCTGAGGTCTGTTAGCCACCACTCTATGCTGTCTCCACTGGAGGACAGCATGGGGAATGGAGAGTTGTGCTGAAGAAAGCATTGCATGGCCAACAGCATGAGCAGACTGTATTTTTTGGAATCCCTAATAAGCACAGAGTAAATCACCCTGATCTTGGCGTCCCTTGTGTCATCCTAGATGATTGAGGAGACATAAAGAGGTGAAGCCTTCATCCCTGCCCAAAGAACTTAGAGTAGAGGAGAAAGACTAGTCTCCATGAGCCATGGAGGAAGAAAGCCGTCCATAAGTGCAGAATCAGTTTTGCAGCCTTGGGGTTGGGATGTGCTTCAAGTGGCTCAAAGCAGAATCCAGAAAGGCAGGCCTGACAAAAGAACCTTAGAGCTCATGATCATGTTCAACTCCACCCCTCCTTTTGTAGGTGAGCAAGAGGATGAGAGGCTTCAGGGAGGAGGCTGGCCTCACAGTACAGGAAAGACTTTTTTATTTGCTAAAATAAGTTAACAGCAACAGCAACAATAATAGTGGCCAATATTTGCATAGCACTTACGATGGGCAGGTTATATTCCAAGCATTTTCATGCATGGAATCATGTTGATCTCTGAGCTAGGGACAATTATTCTCTTTATTTCACAGATGAGGATACACAGAGACACAGAGAAGTTAAATAACTTGCCTAACTATTGCACAACTATAAAGTGGCAAGGACGACATTTGAACCCAGAGTTGCCTGGCTCCAGAGTTCTAAAAGACCCCACAGACAGGCAGAAAGAGGAAGACATCTGAAGGTGCCGATGGGTGAAAAAGAGCTGCTGGCACCAACTGAGCCTGGACACAGCCCAAGCAGGAGACAATCTGCCACAGCAGATGCTGGAGCATCTGATTCTGAGACTTAAGATGATCAGGTGTCTCTGGGCCCTGGATGCTGCTCCCGGGCTGTCCCACTCCCTTGGAGATACCAGAGACTAGAGAGAATGCACTTGCGGTCCCCTCTGCCTGTAACTCTCATCCCCGCTGGCCCATATAATTTTATGTCATATCACATCAGGTGTCACCTTCTCAGAAAAGCTTCCTCTGATCACTCTGCATGTGACAGCATGATCTCACTCCTGCATTCCCAGTCCCTGATGTCCTGCTTGACACACATTTATTTACCTACTTATTATCTTTCTTATTTCCTTCACCCCAGAATGTAAGCTCCTAGGGCAGGAACTCAGTCTCTGTTCACTGCTGTATTTCCAGTGTCTAGAACAGTCCCTGGCACGTATGAGGTCTTTATAAACATTTGTGGACTGAAGGGATGCAGAATTCCCAGTGGAAACCAGAGGAGGATTCAGAGGAGAAGAGGACAGGAATAACTGCTCCATTTGAGAAGCTCCTAAAAAAATATAATAGACACTGATCCCCATCATTAAGGAGTTCCAAGTCTGGAAAAAAAAGATGTAGACTCCATGGAGGGGAAGCCGAATCTCACAGTGGAGGCTTGGGCCCCGTCTTTGAGGACTTCACCATCTTGGGGAAAGCAGGAACAATGACTGAGAAGCAAAACACAAGTTGGCAGGGGAGAACTAAGTAAGGGAAGAAGGTTCCTTTCATTTCATGACAACTCGCCCAGGAGTCAGGAGAGTTGAAATATGAAGCCAGGACACAGTCCAACAAAAAAACCAAGGCAGGGCCACGTCCCCATCTGACCCTCATCAAACAGATTCCAGACAATCACGTGTCGAATGTTTTCTATCCTTAGCCTTTCCAAAGCCCCATTGTCCCTCCTTCTTAAATATCTGATTCAGCTTCTCATAATGGTACCTCAAGGCCATAGTGCCAGATAATTGCCTCTTTAACTAGAGCATCTCATTAATCTTACCATTATCCAGGCTAATTAGAGGACTCCCTTCTCCTCTCCTTCCTCTTTCTTCCCACTTATCTCTACTCTCTCCTTAGTGCCTCCTCCTTCGTATCTCCTTCTCCTTCTAGGCCGGTCTCTCCCAAGGCCATAATTCATCTCCTGGAGCTGGCAAGTCGAGATCCTACGTGTGGGTGGAGTGAGGAACCTATACTAAAATCTCGTATCAACTAACATCTAAGATAAAGAAGGAACAATCAGACAAGCAATGAATTATGTTTTTATCTACCTACCCAGTTCTATAGTTAATTTTATACCCTTCACATAAAAGTATCTGTCTCAACTCAAGGCCTTGGTATGTATGATCTCAGAATAATCCTGATTTATGAGGAACAGGATGTACTGTTTTGGGTTTTGTATCACAGAAAAGCATTTCTGTTATCATCCCTGTTTTAAATATTTTCCATTGTAGGAAAATAGGCAAGGTCCTATTTTTGTTGTTTTTTAGTTTTTGTTCTTGCAAGTTACCTCAAATCATCCATGAAACAGGTAGGGTATGAAAATTAAAAATAAAAACATATATACAGACATGTCACCAATGTACACACGGAAAGTAAAGACTGTGTGGTAGTGATAAAGATAGGAGAAGACAGGAGACTCATGTGCTTGAGTCAAGGGGGCTGCTATAACCAGGACAAACAGAAAATATGAGGATTCCAGCATCTGGGAAGACAGAGCTACAAGGATACAACAGCCACTGATTAAGAGCCGTGAACAAATGAGGTCTTAGCCATTGAATACCAGAGCTGGGAGGAGGCTCCCCTTTAGATCAGAACTAGGTAACATAAGATGCAGCATTTCACGTTGGAAAGAGTCAACTGAAAAACCTCTTTGTCTTAATAGGTGGCTCATGATTAAAATGTAAATGGACTTAAATTAAGATCACAAAGCCCTGATGAACTATTGCAACAAACTGGGACGTGCATTTGGGAGAAAGCCCAGACCCTTGGGAATCAACAGAAGCGCAGGGTTCCAGAGTGCTGCTGTCCTGGACATCCTTTGGGAAAACAGGGTTCCATGGGGATGGGGTGGGATAAAAACAGCCTCCACACTTTACAGCGGCTGTCCTCCGATGGAAGCAGGAGCATGAACATACTTCACCCAGAAATCGAGAACAATAGCTCCCTTTTGGGATTTAGTATGGCAAGTTCCAGAGAGAGAAATGTATCTCCACAGGACAGGCAGAAAATCCAGTTTCTGTTTCCCCTCCCTGATGGTGCCTACCTTGGAACCTTGACACAATGTATGGAGCAATAATAATAATAACAACAATAACAATGAAAGCCCTTACATAGTTTCAGGGAGAGATTTCTAGTCATTTTCCAGGATCCCTCTTCATTTTTAACTTATTCCATATGCTTTGCTACCTGCACACCCCAGCCTCAGCAGCAGAAGCAATCTATGCTGCCCTGCCATTTAAGTGTGAGGAGCCCTGGCTCTATTGAAGCTTGTCATCGTGCCTATTAGCTTGATGTCTTTATTCACAGACCATCTGTACCACCGAGAGATACAGAGGCAGCTAATGTCAATATGAACAAATGCCTCCTCTTTTACAAGAAATGTCAAACACAGGACAGGCTAAGAATGACCCCAGGAATACCAACAGATGTTCGCTACAAGCCTCTCAAAAATCAATCCTTTCTACAGGGACTAATTAAGATGAAATAAGGAGCAAAAGTAAAGAAATTTGTGTCATATTATCAAGAACTTCATCCTCACTCTCCGAGCTCATTATGGGCAGATTGGCCTGTGCCCTTTGAAAAAATGCTAAAAGAGGAGCTGTAGCTACCAGGGCACCAGGGAGACCTTCATTTGCCTCGAGTTCCAAACTGACAAAAGAAAATCACCGATTTAAAAAAAAAAAAAAAGTATATTTACACAGGCTGATTTTTCTGGGTTAGTTTCTTTAAACAACCACACACAAAAAGAATCCATTTTCAGAAAGTCTCCTAAAACCAAATAACAGGATAGAGAAGATATGATTGTGATGTTTTTCAATATGAAAAGGAATAAGAGGGTTCGTCACCCTGGGCTTGGGAGTCCAAGCTGATGTGGCCACAGAATGGTCACCACCTACAAGGTAAATGAGTTATCTCCTGCACTCTAAATATCTCTTATGCTTTCATCCTTCATGAAAGGGCAGAATCTTGTATATGTGTTAACCTCAAATGAACATAAGTTTGCATTTCCTGAATTTTAAATATAGCTCATCTTTGCCTTTAAGTGAAAAAATAACTGCCATCCAGGATATTTGCTGTTCTTCAGGAAAGTATTGGTCACACACTCTGGTTGGGTAATAACATCAGTACATGACATCTTAATACAGTAGTTCTCAAATGTTTCTCTGCCCAAGTGCTTGATGGATAATTTATCCAACCCAACCCACTCCCAAGGGCTCCCTTAAGGTGAGATGTGCTTCTCCTTGAGGTAATTAACTCTACTCCTTGCTCCCTGCTCAAGAAATTAGGCAGGCAATGTGAATCTGCTCTAATTTACATGAATGTACACCATTCAGAAACTTCAGTTCTCTATCATTAGTTACCATTTGCTTGTGGCCTCTTTCATAAAATGATTCCCAAATTTTACTAGCAGGTCATGGTGAGACCCCAAAATAGCTTTAGGCCCCTACTAACAACAAAGCCAGGCACCACCTTCCCAGCACCATGGGTCCACCGTAAAGTCCCCACCATAAAGTGGTCCACGCAGAGGGAATGGGGCAACATCTTGGAAAAGATGGATTCTTTTTGTAGGTTATAGAAGGCTGAATTTTTGGCATCTCAACCTATATAGCAACAGGAGAAAGGCACAAGAACTTCATGATCCACCCAGACAACCAATTAACCTATACTAAAACCCATCATCACACCACCGCCAACATCATGCCACCACAGAACTTCTGACATTACACTCGATGCTACAGTAAAGGCTTAGCATCATCTCGTGTCGTGCCAAAGTTTGCTCAAATTTTCTCATCAGTTCACGGGAGGGTTTTGTCCTGGATGATGCCTCTGATTGTAGAAGGGACTCAATCTCATCTGAGTTGTATTTTGCCTGATTTACTCAAAGACTACGGGAGCAGTCTTCAAGTGAGTGTCACCCTCTGCTTAACCTGGTAAGGCTGTATGATGCTGGGGTGAAGCCCATGGCAGACATAATATACCAAAACTCTGAAGCTAATGAACATTTATTTATCCACAGTTGATCCTCCAAAGCCTATGCTATAGAATCATAGGCTGGGGAGAAGCCATGTCTAGGAGGGCTTACCTGTTCTGTACCTTCCCTGGAGACTCTAGTAACTATGGGAAGGTTTCAGCGCCCTTTGTACTTTACCCTCCTGTGGGGTAGATCTCCTGTACAGTTCATCCCATAAGAAGAAGACCTATTTTAGGATAGCCCATATCAAAATCCTACATAATCAACCACTTTTGGGAGACAGAAAAGTAACAGGCCTTGGTTGGGTCTCTTATTCAATCTACTCCTTTGATGATACAATCTCCACTCTTCTTTCTTCTCCCTGTGTGATCATGACACTGAGTATGGTTATGTTATTAAGTCCACAGTCACAACTTTTTTAAACATGTCTACTGTTTGTAAGGATAAAACCATGCTGCAAGGTCATCTTTTCCTACCTGAGAAAGATTTCCAATTCGTAAACTTCTGCTTTGGAGATCAAGTGTATATAGGAGCTGGTCACTGTCCAGCTTGAGTACTACTCCAGTTATTTTTATAGCTACAGAGACACAAGAGCAAGAGTTGTGTATAACAGAGGGAACCTGTCAGCTCAAGAGTCCCCTGGAAAATTGTTGGAGATGGAAGTTCTACCAGATCCTGTTACAGCCCTGGAATGACTCTCACATGTGGGTGGTGGACACACAGGGCATCAAAGGTGGAAAAAGAGAAGTCAGACTTGCCACATGAAACTCAACACAATCCAGTTTCCCTTTAATGTCAAAATGGTCACCTTCATGAATCCTGTCAATCAAAATGGCTGCCTTAAGAGCATAGTTTTCTCTCTAAGATGACATCTGGGAAGACAGTTTGCCCAAGGGGACTCAGTGAGACTCCATTTCAATTGAGAATTGAACCTTTGATTTGGAAGTCAAAGTACTTACAGGAAGGCAAAAAGGGAATATGATAAGGAGAATAAAGACCAATGTCCTGCTGGGAAACTTACATCAAATAAAAATGTCTGAGACTTCTTACCAACAGATTCACCAAGGGTTCGTTATATGATACTGGGGATAGGAAGCCTGGGGTTCTAGTCTTAACTTCCTTTGGACAAATCATTTACCTTCTCTGGGCCTCAGTTTCCTCACCCGTAATCTGGGTTCCCTAAAGTAGACATTTCTACTTTAGATCTAAAAATCTATACTTCTGTAAATCCATATTAACCTTCCATATTATCTTTTCTAAGTAGAGTATTCAAGATAGTTTACAGTTGTTAGCCCCAGAAAGCAGTAAATTGAAATATCAGCTCCATGTATTTGATGTGTACAGAATCCCCTAGCGGAGTGGAGCACTTGTTCTAGCGTATCTGCAGGAACACACGTCCTCACACAGGCACAAGTGTGGGCATACCATATTAATCCCCGCAGCCCACAGTGGCCCCATCCCATCCCATCTCAGAACATAAACCATGAGTGATAACGCGCCATGTGTTTCCCGCAAGTCCAAGCTGGCAGTCCTTGATGCATTGAGGACCTGGGAAACATCTGCAGTTTTGTGATTCTTCCTCGTTTCCATTCCCACGATGCTCCCAGTGCCTGCTTGGATCAGAGAAAGGTCGCGGGCTCCATCTGGCCGCCCTACCCCCTTCATTCCCTCCCTCACCACTCCCGTCCCCCCTAAGGAGTTTCTGCCCATTTTGTCACTTCCACCTGTTCTGACAGGTTCCCCTGCCTGACCCCAAGATAGCCCTTGGGGACATTAATCATATAACAGCCGGAGCCGTGAAAGAAACAAGGGTTTGGCTGGATACTGTTACCGTCTCTGTCACCTACTAATCATGTCCTATGACACGGAGGGGCTTAATCAGATGGTCTGCTCTCTCATTAATCATCCTGGCTCACTCAAACTTTACAGAGAGATTAAAGTTTAGCTCCCTGGCTCCCCACACCTCCTCCCATCTCATCTTCCTTTAAAGCAGTTTCACCAGGGGTAGGTCTCAGGTTCCTTCTGCTTTGCCAACTGGCAGGGCCACCTGAAGTATCTGACACCACTCCATGCCACAGTGTCCAGGAGGAGGATAACTCTTTGCCTCCTTTCTGCTCTCCTCTCTCCGCCTTACCAACACACACACAATTTAGAGACACAAAAATAAAAAATGCATTTAATGGGAAGACTGGGAATCCCACACCTATGCCTGTAAGAGTCAAACGA
Organism: Lepilemur ruficaudatus; assembly: GCA_963574885.1. Lineage (NCBI taxonomy): Eukaryota > Metazoa > Chordata > Mammalia > Primates > Lepilemuridae > Lepilemur > Lepilemur ruficaudatus. Next base: position 43,899 of record CAUYRT010079956.1, on the reverse strand, counting down.
AGATTTTCACATAGAAGCATCTGTCTAACCACCTTAAAGAACTAATAAAGGACGATTTTCTTTGTATTTAGTCAATAGCAAGCAAAATTAAACAAAACAATCTTTCTAAAAATGATTCATTAAAACAGGTGTCTGCGGCACAATTGGCTGGAACGTGGCTCTGCCGCAGGGAAAGGCACCCCCCTTCCCTCCCCCTTAGGATGCCAGCCCAGGATCTTCCTCACTTGCCAATCTGTTGAAACGATAGCTTCAAGCAAGTCAAAAATAGCCTGTATCCTTTACAGATTCTTTCCAGACCAAAATAAAAATGACTGAAAGGACCCTCCAAAAATACCCAGTATGTGAGAGTCAGAATACATTTTTTAGCTCAGCTGATTCATTCTTATCCTGTTGGCAATTTGCTGAGCTTCAAAGGGGAAAAGCAAGTCCTGGCAAAGGGCTTCGCTCCGAGTATTGGTTTTGTACTTGCTCTGGGTGCTGTTGACTTTTGCAGCACTGTACGATGATGGGAAACAAGGATAATATTTGCCCTCAGAGCCAGGAAAGAACAAATATTTTATCAACATCTAAATCATCTCTCATCTGGCAGGGGAGGAGGCGCTGAATGCTCGGCTGCGTGCACGTAGGCTGACGAGGGGAAGAAGAGCTGCTGGGGAATCTTCTACGTGTGTCAACTCGACCCAGCGATACCTGGGACCACAGCCACGACAGCTTTCTCTGCGCAACGCCCAGATACCTCTGTCCTTCCGGGGGACCTTGCCGCCACCCCTCATCCCAGAATAACTGCCAAAGTTCCACCACAGTGCCTCTTTCATCCCTAAAGGTGGAAGCCAGGCCCGGGACTTGGGAAGGCGGGGTAGCTGGATGGATATTTTGGGGGGCATGAGGGCTTGCCCTGTTGTTATGTTTGTTTCCATTCACGGATTCTCCACCACTAGCCCAGAAATGACAGTAGGTGGAAACACTATCTTTCATTACACAAAGTATAAATAGTGTAATCTATCAGCGCCGTCAATCACAATGATTGATTACAGGCTGTCATAGAGAAGAGTGACATATTAGAAAAGTTTTGTTAACAATGCCTATTGCTAGTCAGCCTGCCACAGAGGCTGGTGATTAATGTGTTGTCAGCCTGTAATCCCACACCCTTGGCTAATGAGGCAGGAATTTATCATCTTTACAGAGTGGCAGATGTCAGGGAGAAAGGAATCCAAGTGCTGGAAACAATATACTTTTTCTTACTAGGCCTGACAAGTCTGACAGGCCGAAAAAAACCACAAAGCAGCTTTGTATAAGCACCAACTTAAAACGAGGAACTTTTCATTTGGCATCTTCACTTTAAATAGTGCTGCTAACCAGCCTCGATCCCTTCGGAAAGAAAAAAAAAAGGACGAGAGGAGGGCACAATGCTGGGCTCGGTGAACTTTGCGCCCCGTTCTTGACAGCCAGAGACCCCAGGAAAAGGTTGCCATGGCGAGCACACAGCTTTCTCTGGAAGAGAAGCCCTGAGTAACTTTTCACTTTTACCTGTGAACTTGTGACTGGGAGCAAAACACAGCATCCACTTGAGGCTGGAGACGGCTGCTTCCCTGCCACTGCCTTGGGGTGGCTTTTACCTGGAGACGCACCTCGATTTCTAGAAGCACTGCCCTTTCTTTTATGGATGTAAAATGGGGGGGAGGAGAAACAAGAAAGGGGGCTTTTCATTGTCAAGAAAGAGTGACACAGTAGGAAGGCAGGACCCTTGGAAAGTGACTTTCACAAGCTTTCTGTTCTGATTTTAAGCCACTCCCAGGTTGATTTTTTTCCCATCATCTTCCATTTTTCATATGGGGCAATGACTAAAAATTCGCCAAGCCTCAGGAAACTCAAGCCCAGTGAAGAAGTTGTCTCTGGAGGCCCTTTTAATAAATGCCCTGTCCCTCTGCATCCTGTCCCCTCGACTGCGCCCACCATCCTCACAGCAGAGAAGAACTTGTGGGGCAAATCTTGATCTTCTGGACACTATGTTTCTCAATATCTCAACTTGGCCTACATTGTCCATTCTGTTCCAAATAACTCCTACGGAGTATGGCGGGTATTTCCAAACTAGAAGATTTACACTGTTCTCTCCTCCCTGATGCACTCTGCCCATGCTGGAGTTAGCAGGAGGAAGGCGGAGGGGAAAGGCCCCGGCTGAGCAGGTTAAGTCCCCTGGTTTGGAGACAGCTCAGTGCCAGTGCCCTGCGAAGACTTAATGTGTTGTTTATTCTCACGTCAGCTTCCAAAGACGGGGGCAAATCTTAAATGGCAACATTCTGATGGATGTAATCCTTTTTCAAACACAGATACCTCTGCTAATGTAGACAAATACAATGCCAAAGAAAAAAAAGGGGGGGGGAACAGCAACCAGAGGAGAAAAATTCTGCCTTCTGTCAACAGCGCCCTCAGGCTAGAACACACAGCAAAGCATTAAGTAATTTAATCTCCAAAAAGCAGCGTTCTGGCATTGAAAACAGCACTGGGGTCTCTGGAACCGGGACACACCCAGGGCAGTGAGAGATGTGTTTAGCGGGCCAGGAACGCACAAGCCCAGAAGGAAACCCAGGGCAATGCCCAGGCCTCTGGGCCTGCCCCAGATCCAAAGTGCTGAAGGCTGACACCTGGGAGTCCTTCCCCGCCAGGGGCCTGGGGTCGCGGCTGGACAGCTGAGGCTCTGGGTGAAAGCGCGCCCCTCCCCGCCGGCTCTTTGGGGGATCGGCCCAAGAGGCGACTGAACCCTGATGCTAATCAGGCGGCTCTGAGTGAAGGGTGACGCCGGCGCCGGCTCCACTCTGGCCGGGCCGCGCCGCCGTCCTGGCCACAGATCTGTCCCAGCGATAAGCAGGGAGCTGCGCGGACGCCCCTTACCCTTATCCTGCAGCCCCCGACGCGCTCAGAGAGAGGGGCTGAGTGATGCCCCCGCCCGGAGTCCCCCGGCAGAGGGGAGGGCGCTTTGTGGAGCCCCCGCGGCCCTCCCGCAGCCAGCCCCTCCAGGCTGCCGCCCTCCTCCCCTCCCGGGCTCACTCATGCAGCTTTCATTAACTCCCTCGGCCGGCAATTTCCATCCATCTGACGACAGATTAGAAGTGGAATTCAAAAAGAAAGTCACTTGACCTCCCATAATGTGCTTCTCTTAATTACATTAAAGATTTTCAAATGTAGCCATACTGGGTTTGACAGGTACGGTTTTAATCAACTTCAGGTGGCCACTCTTAAGTGCTCCCGGACTGGGGCCGCAAGGTTGGCATCACCTACGCTCCCAACGTGGTTCTAATTTAAATGGCTAATTCTGACACGAAGAGAGGATGAGAGCCCACAGAGCCCCCACCGTGGAGGCAGGGGTGATTTCTAAATTAGGATTAATGCAGCACACTGAAGCATGGTTGGAGGTTTATTTTATGGAGGTTGGAGCAAGTAAATAACATTTATCCTTTGTATACGTCTGCATATAATTACAGTAAAGTTTTCTTGTGTGTTAAATTATACAAACTCTTCAAAAGTGGGTGCCTAATGTCTTTTTCTAAAGCTGTGTTATTATTTTGGTCAAAAGTTGTTTACATTAAGCAAATTCAATTTACCAAACTTTGACATGTTTGCACAACTGCATATAATTTATGCTGGAAGTCTGAAACATGACTTTCAAATGAACTTTCTTGGTTCTGACTTGGATTGGGGTTTGAACGTTTAGGTGCGGAGGCTTGCTAGACCCAGGTTTTGTAGCCAATTTCACTGATTTCTCTCCTCGAGTCTTTTCTTCTTTTTTCTTGAGACAGAATCTCATTCTCTTACCTGGGCTAGAGTGCCGTGGCATCAGCCTAGCTCACAGCAACCTCAAACTCCTGGGCTCAAGCGATCCTCCTGCCTCAGTCTCCCGAGTAGCTGGGACTGCAGGCATGCGCCACCATGCCCAGCTAATTTTTTTCTATTTTTAGTTGTTTGGCTAATTTCTTTCTATTTTTAGTAGAGACGGAGTCTCGCTCTTGCTCAGGCTGGTCTCAAACGCCTGAGCTCAAGCAGGAGCCTGAGCTCCTCCTGCCTCGGCCTCCCAGAGTGTTAGAATTACAGGCGTGAGCCACCACTCCCGGCCCTCCTGGAGTCTTTTAATCATTCAGTAAATGTATATTGAGCATGTACTGTGGTCCAAGAATGCTGGGTATTCCGGATATAATGATGAGCAAAAAAAGATACGGTCACTGTCCTGAGGAGCTTAAAGATTACTTAAGGGAGCACAGAAGCAAAATAACACACGAAGACAAGTTAAATTGCACAGGCAACAAGGGCTAGGAAGGAGAGGTACAGGCTGCTTTGAGGATCCACACGATAGCAAGATTTGGTCTTGCTTTGGAGGAAGGCTGCCCCAAGAGAGGTGATAACTGAGCTATGGAGGATGAGAAGGGACAAAGTTAACCAGGTTACTAAGCAAAGGGATCTCAAGTGTTACAGAGAAAAAAATCATGCGCCAAGCCCCCTGATGGATGGAGAATGGCACTTAAGAGGGACTAAAAAAGGTGAGTGGAGGTGAGAGTGGGGACAAGGAGCGTGCGTGAGGAATACTGATGGCACAAGATGGAGCCGGGGAGTAGGTCGTGGACAAGGGTGGCATAGGCCGTGTTAGGGAATATAGCCTTTACCCTAAAAGCAAGACTAAGCCAGTGCACAGTCTGAAGCAGGAAGATGACCTGATTTGTTTGTATTTTGCAAAGATCTGTTGAAACGGGCAGAGTACAAGGGGTCAACAGTGGATGGAGGGAGGCTGGTTTGAAGGCTGTTATAGCAGTTCAGAATTGAAAAAGTAAAAGCCATGAACAAGACACAGTTTGAACTAGGGTGCCGGGGTTGAAGATGAGAGTGGATGGCCTTGAGAAACAGTGAGGGAGTATGGCTGGGAAAGTTGGGAAGGACCGGTCAACTCAGGTTTCTGACTTGCACACTTGCAGGGTGGCAGTGCCATTCGCTGAGATCTCAGAGGTCCCTGAAGGAGAACCAGACATGCTCACAAGGAATGTAGGGGCCTTTGAGGCATCTGAAACATGTCAAGAAGGCAGAGGCAAACACTTCCCTGGAGCTCAGAGGACACATCCTGAGTGCACATGGGTGTCAGATGAAACTGTGGATGAGAATGAGACCTCCACGACAGAAAGAATAGACCGCCAAGAAAAGAGAGCCTTGGGCTCAGCCTCCAGGCGTTTCAACATTTACTGGCTGTGTAAACGCAGATGGGCTGTACAGAGATGGTGTGAGAGTGACCAGAAAGGTGGTCACAAAGCCACATGGGTCACAAAAGCCAAGGAGGGCAGTGTTTCAAAAGGAAGTGAACAAGGTTTCTAGCACAAATGAAGGGACAAGTAAGATATACACTGAAAGGTCCACTGGATTTAGCAACATGGAGGGAAGTAAGCTAATGACAGAATAATTGGACCAAAAAGCACACTGATCCCAACCAGAATAAGTTGCTGAATAAGCTGAAGGTAAAGAAATGGAGACTGTGGGAACAGACAAATCTTTGAAAAGTCTGACACTAAAGAGGGAGAGAGAAAAGGCGGAGGAGGGCTTTGGGTAGAGTAGTGGGTTGTGTGTTTAAAGGGAGAAGACAGAGTTCTCAAAATCTGATGGGAACAACTGTGCTGTGAGGGAGCATTGACTATGCAAGACAAAGGAGGAAAAAATGACTCTGCTTCTCCCAGAGGGGGAGGAAATTGATGGTGCCCAGCACGTGAGTGGAAAGGCTAACCTTAGATAGCAGAAAGACTTGGCTGCTGTTGCTGTATGTTCCTGGAAGACAAGGTTTCCCTTGCGGATGGAGTAAGTGAGCATTTCTTTTCTCAACAGACCAATAGGTGCCCAATCAGGATGGAGGCCTTGTCACTGACACCGTTAAGGTCATCAAATGTCTTCCTTGGGCGAGATGCAAAATGCTCAGCACTTTGGAAGAAGGGGAGAAATAGCTCATGCCCAGGCCCACTGGTGTCCAGGCGATGTGTCCAAGGGATGTGCCCTGAGGCCCAGCAGCGCTGGCATTATGCTGGCACTCAGGACCTTTTGGTGAGGGAGGGCTACAGCCAAGGTGAGTGATGACTGTGGGGTATCTGGATGAGGAGATGGCATTTTGGTCTGTTTTTCACATTTTTACATCTTTTCTAGCTTTTTAGGAATATGCTGCCCATTGAGCAACAAGTATCTATTAATACAACGTGTTCAGCCACACTTGGCCTTGTGGGAAGGGAGAATGCAAAAAGCATAACTGCTATCTTTGCATAGCTCACAGCGCATTTGGAGAACTAAGACAAGCATACTTAATATAACAGCAATAGCTCAGCTGGAGGCAAAGGGCTGGTCAGGGAAGGCTTTTTGGAGGAGGCAGAACCTGAGCTGTGTGGTGGGTTAGGTAGGATTTGGATAGGCACTGAGCAGAGGGCAGGACACGGAGCTCTATTTCTGTACCACACTTAACTGGTTTTCTAATAAAAATATTTCACTGAAGAAAAATAGAAAACACATAAAAACATAAAGAAGACAAAAACCATCTGCCATTTCACTAACCAGAGAGGAATATGATTAATATCTGGGTGATTTCCCTCCTGTTCTTTTCTCTAATTGTGTGTGTAGGGATGTTTATGCATGCATGTGTATACACACATAGCCATGCACACCCAAAGGGAACATAAATCTGTTTACCCTAGTCTACTCTTTTCTAGACAGCTTTCTGGTTTTCTGATTTGAAGACTGATGGTTGTTTTATATCACACACATGCATAATATAGAAATGCAATCTCTCTACAATCCCAGCTCCAGAGACACCTACATCTAATCAGGTCATGGAGGAACCTACAGCAAGATTGGGCCCAGGGTAGGTGCCCTAGCAACTCTATGGTGATGGATTTGTTGACTGGCCAGTTGGATCAGAGACCCAATAACCAAAGGACACACCTCCCAGACTGCAAGCAGGCCCTTCCTTCCCAGGCTCTAGGGATAAGACATTTAGAGACTGGTATTTCCCTGAGGTTGGAATAAGCAGGGATAAAGCTGCCATATTTCCATTTGGTATAAATTTCCAACTTCCCCATGATTCTGGCTCAGTCTATCTATAAAAGACTCTTTTCCTTTGAGGGGGAAAATATCCGAGGACAGGGTACCAGAAGGAATCAGAATTCAACACAAATGGTTCAAGTGAAAAACTCTCAAGAAAGGTCTATCTAAAGGGCAGGGTCAGAGGAACCATACAGGTATGTTGAGGCACCCAGAGACCAGCAAAAGGGGAAAGCTGTTACCACTGGGGCTGAAGGACCAACCAAAGGGAGGAAATGGTTAACAGACAATGAGAACTGGAGTCTTGGAGAAAGGTTCGTCTCTTCCTCCTCCCGGGAGACAGAGGTAACTAGCACAGATTTCCTACATGGAGCCAACAGCTGATTTCACTGCATTCTGGAAACAGGGTGAGACAGGCCCTGGCCCAATCTCAAAAGTCCTAAACTACCTTGAGTAGGAGGACTGAGGCCAACTACGTGGGACAGAACACAAGAACTTCATCACTCTGCAATTGACCTGGTGGTGCTCAAACATGGTTCCTGGGTCAGCAGCATCAGCATCACCTGGCAACTTGTGAGAAATGCAAATTCTCAGGCCCCACCTCAGACCTACAAAATCAGAAACTCCAGTGGGGCCCAGAAGTCTGTTTTACCAAGCCCTGCAAGATGCAGTTTGAGAGCCACTGCCCTAGGCTAATAGATTTCCTTTGAAAAGAGATCTAATGAGCAACACCTGGAAGGGAAGAGCCAGCCCAGCCAAGACAACCCATTAGCCATGTGCAGGCCTCCCTTCCCTTCTGCCCTCCCCCTGCTAGAGAAGGCTGGAATCTGGGAAGCGAGGAGGCTTTTGTGAAAGATCAATGCCTGAAATAAGCTCTCTGAAGCTCTCGTCGCGTCCGGGCAGAAATAGCTGCTCTGGGACTCCAGGGGGGATATTTTAGAATGATAGAGGCTCTGTTACCAGCAGCCCCTGCCTCTGAGGACTCTCTCCTCACTCTGGCAAAAGAATGGACATGATCAGGACTCTGCTATTGCTAACACCACTGGGAGATGATGTATTTCTGCTAATGGCACCTTCTGTCACTACAGAGAAGCTGCTCCAGCTTCCTCTTGTCCCGCAGAGAATCTGGCAGCCTCCAGAAGATGTAATAGAGACCTGAGGACATTTGGAAGATGCACTACACAGGAAGGGTGTTTTCAATTTGATTTACCTTCCGTCTCCTACGAGGAACCTGTAGTTAGTACCACACTGCATCACGAGCCCAGCACGCACCAAGACTGGGCCTGGGGGAGACAAAATAACCCTTGTCAAGGATGCGGAGGACGATCACATAGAGGCTTGTGCCTGGCTCCTCCACAAACACAATCACTGAGAATTAGCTTAAATATAGCAGGAGGGACTCAGGATGGAAATGGGGAAATGACACGAGGATATTTTATGGCTAGAGACCAATCAGGTTTCCCATGCACTGTGTGAAGAACAAATAGTTCATGCATTCATTTTCCATATGCTATTGACAGGGTTATGGTGAAAGCGATTATTTGGGGGTTAAGTTAGACCTTAAGCTTTTAAGTGCAGTGAGTGAAAATATTCAGGAGGCTTAGGTTTCTACTGCAAAAATGTACCGTACCCAAAATTGGAATACCTCTTAAACGTCAGATGTGTTCACATTTACTCATAGGTACTGATAGCTATTGAAAGCATAAGAATTATTTCAAATGGAGGTCATATCGGTGTCAAGAAGGTTTGCACGGACTCATCCAACAAATGTTTATTAGGCACTATATTAGTTTCCCAGGGCTGCTGCAACAAATTACCGCCAACTTAGTGGCTTAAAACAACAGAAACATGTTCCCTCACCGTTCTGGAGGCCGGAGGTCCCAAATCAGGAAGTAGGCAGAGGCGACCTCCCTACAAAGGCTCTAGAGGAGACTCTGTCCTTGCCTCTTCCAGCTTCTGGTGACTTCAGGCATTTCTTAGCTCAGGGCTATATAACTCCAGTCTCTGCCTGTCTTCTCATGGCCTTCTCTCCTGTGTTGGTTTCTCCTTCTCTTGTAAGAACTTGTCCTTGAATTTAGAACCCACCCTAATCTAGGAAAATTTTGTCTTGGGCTCCTTAATTACATGTGCAAATACCTTTTTTCCAAATCAGGCCACTTTCACGGGTTCCAGGTGGACATATCTTGGCATGGGGGGTGGGTGGAGAGAGGGTTATTCAACATCTTACAGGCATTTACCATGAACTTGGCATTGTTCTAAAAGTTTGGAATATGTCAGTGGAAAGAAAAAGTAAAAAACGCTGTATTTGTGGAGTATAAATTCTAGTGGGAGGAGACAAATGATAAATACTAAGCATAATAAATAAATATAGTTTCTTAAAAAGTGGTAAGTGTTCTGGGAAAATAAAATGTAGAACAGGGTGGAAAGTGGGCCCTTGCCTGCTGAGTGATACTGGTGAAGGACAGTTTGCGTGTTAAGTACAGGAGTCCGGGCAAGCCTCATTGAAAGGTAAGATTTCAGCAAAAACATAGTGAAAGTAAGGTAATTGGCCAAATGGATATCTGAGAGAAAAGACTTCTAGGTGGTGAAATTAGATAGATCAAAGGCCTAGAGTAAGAGCTTGCTTGGTATATTCTAGAAACAGCAATGAAGCCAGTGTGCTTGCAAGAGGTTGGAAAGGAGGCATGTAGGAGAAAGGCAGCCAGAGACATGAGGCTGAGCAAGGCCTTCTAGTGAAATGGAGGCCAGTGTGGGGTTCCCACAAACACAGCCCTTGTCTTTCCACACACCCACTCCTCTGTTCAAAAATTCAGGCAATTTTCAAGACTCTGGCAAGGACCTGGCAGGAAAGAGAAGGCACACTCACCTGAGATTTTTTAAAAAAGAAACTATTTACAGGGGTGTGGGCAAGACAAAGGAAGCCAATGGGCATGCTGGAGCACTGGGGCTATAAAGAGCAGAAATCCATGACCAAGACCCTGTGAGATCCTCTGAAGCCATGGACGGAGCAGGGAGGGCTGCCTGGCACCAAAGACTGTGGTCCTGGATGGACATAGCCAGAGCTACAAACCTGCAGGGTGGAAATGGGAGAAGAAATACCCCTACTTTTCCCTCTTTGTCCAAACTCAAGCAGAAGCAAGAGGACAATGGAGCCTGGGTGGTTCAGGGCAGTGCCAACTCACCAGGACACAGAGCAAGGTAAAGAAGAGTGAAACAGACGTGGGGTGACACACAGGGACTAGGCAATACAGCCAAGCCTAGTGGCATCTCTGGAGATGCTGTGCAGGGTAGAAGAGTGGTGGTCTTTGCCTGCGTGGGGCTTGCATTCTGGTAGGGGAAAGATATTAAAGAAATACATTAAAAATAAAAAGCAGACAGATTCTGGAAGAAATCCCATCCATACTTGGAAGAAAGGAATAGTGTAGAGCTTTTCACCTAAGGGTAGATTGCACCTTGTTGAGGCAGCTAAAATTCTGATAGAAAACACACAGACATTCTGGCTTGAATAATCAGAAGAGAGATACAAATTGTTCACTACGACCTGGGAAAAGGGCCTGAGTTTATTAACACATCAGTCCCATGACTTACTACAACCAAAAGGGCTGATAATCTGTGCATCAACCTCAGGAAGTGTGTGAGGATGAGTCAGGTTACCTCAAGCTGCTCCTGTTCAAAACCTGAGCACAGAATCCCACCACTGGTACTGCCTTGGCAGTTCCATATGCCACACCTTCAGTTAGAAAACAAAGGCTCTCAGGATGAGAAGAACATTAAAGGTCAGGTAGTCCAACAACTCTGCATGATGAAGAACCTCTCCCATAAGCGACTTTAAGTACTTCTTGCAATGGGAAACTTACTAGCTTTCAAGAGAGCTCCAATTGTTAAAAATACCTTCTTTACACTCAACTGCATTTTGCCATGTTGTATGTTTCACCTAAGAAGGTTACGAAATTACTAGAAAAGTCCTAAAGGAGACCCAAAAAATTATCCTAAGAAAAGCTAGGAAGGCTCCAACATGAGAATGACCACTTTGCCTTTCTCATTTCAATAATGAAAAGTCAAGGTCCTCTGGGAAGACTAAAACTGAGAACATGATATGATTAAAAAGTATAGAGCTGTAGTTTTCTTTTTCTGTTGCGTCCTTTCATGGTTTTGGTATCAGGGTGATGTTGGCTTCATAAGACGTATTAGGGAAGATTCCTTCCTTCTAGATGTTGTGGAATAATTTCTGCAGGATAGGCACCAGTTCTTCTTTGTAGATCTGATAAAATTTGTGTGTGAAACCATCTGGTCCAGGATTTTCTTTTTAGGAAGGTTTTTTATTGCTGCTTCAATTTCAGTACTTGATATTGGTCTGTTCAGGAATTCTATTTTTTTCTAATTGAGCCTAGGGAGGCTGTGTGTTTCTAAGAATTTGTCCATTTCTTCCACGTTTTCAAGTGTATGTGCATAGAGGTTTTTATAGTATTTATAGATAATATTTTGTATTTCCATGGCATCAGCTGTAATATCTCCTTTTTCATTCCTGATGGGGCTTATTAGAGTCCTTTCTTTTCTAGCAAGAGGTGTGTCAATTTATTTTTTCAAAGAACCAAATTTTTGTTTTATTAATCTTCTGAATAGTTTTTTGTTATCAGTTTCATTTAGTTCTGCTCTGATCTTTGTTATTTCCTTTCTTCTGATGGGTTTGGGGTCAGTTTGCTCATCCTTTTCTAGTTATTTGAGACAATTCATTAGATTATTGATTTGTGATCTTTCTGTCTTTGGATGTAGGCATTTATGGATATAAATTTTCCTCTCAGGACTGCTTTATCTATGTCCCACAGATTTTGATAACTTGTGTCTCCTTTATCATTTAGTTCAAATAATCTTTTGATTTCCATCTTGATTTCCTCCATAACACAATAATTGTTCAGCGGAAGGTTGTTTAGTTTCCATGACTTTGTGTAGAGATGAGAGTTTCTATTGGAGTCGATTTCTAATTTTATTCCACTGTGGTCTGAGAAGATGCATGATATAATTTCTATTTTTTTTTTAATTTTTGAGACGTATTTTGTGGCCTAGGATATGGTCAAACTTAGAGAATGTCCCATGAGCTGATGAGAAAAATATATGTTGAGTGGCTTTTGGGTAGAATATTCTGTAAATGTCAGTCAGGCCCATTTGTTCTGTTTAAATCCATTGTTTCTTTATTGTCTGTTTGGAGGATCTGTCCTGTTCTGTCAGAGGGGTGTGAAAGTCCTTGACTATTATGGTGTTGCTGTTCAAGAAAATGGGAGGGAACACTTTTAAAAACTCATTTATAAAGCATTGTACTGACGCCAAAACCAGATAAAAATATTTCAAGAAAAGAAAACTATAGACCACTTTGGAGAGCTGAGGCAGGAGAATCACTTGAGGCCAGGAGTTTGAGATAAGCCTGGGCAATGTAGCAAGACCCCATCTCTACAAAACATAAGAAAAATTAGCAGGGCATGGTGGCATGTGCCTGTAGTCCCAGCTACTTGAGAGGCTAAGGCAGGAGGATTGCCCGAGCCCAGGAGTTCGAGGCTGTGATGAGCTATGATGGTGCCACTGCATGTCAGTCTGGGCAACAGAGTGCGAGTCTGTTTTTTTTAGTCTCTTAAAAAACAAACAACAACAACAAAACAACCCTATAGACCAATATTCATTATCAACATAAATAAAAATACCCTCAACAAAATATTAACAAATCAAATTTAGCCATATATTTGAAATACATCATTACCAAATAGGGTTTATCCTAGGAATGCAAGGCTGATTCAACATTTAAAAATCAATCAATGGTATTCATCATACACACAGATTAAAGAAGATAAACTATATACTCACCTCAACAGATGCAGAAAAATATTTGAAAAAAAATGCAACATTATTCATGATAAAAATTCAGCAAACTAGATACAGAAGAGAACTTTTTCAATCTGATAAAGGGCATTTATAAAAAAAAATCTATAACTAACTTGATAGTTGTGACAGACTGAATATTTTCCTTTCAAGACTGGGAATAAGGCAAAGATACCTCCTTCCATTATTCCTTTTTTACATACTACTGTGAAATTATGGTACTAAGTCACTGTGGCTCTAAGTACTATGGTACTAAACTGTGGATAAGGGAATAGAAAGAAGTAAAGAACATACAAATTGAAAAGGAGAAAATAAAATAGTCTGTATTTATAAGTCATATGATTACCTATTTTGAAAAATCTCAATTTATAAAATCACTCCTAGAAATAATAAGTGAACTAAGCAAAGTCATAAGAAACAATTATATTTCTATAAATTAGTAATGAACAATTGGAAATTGAAATTTAAAAACTAATGCCATTTATAATAGCACAAAACACAAAAAATATTTGTGTATAAATCTAACAAAGTATGAGCAAGATTTATATGCTGAAAGCTATAAAACACACATGAAAAATGTTAAAACAATCTAAATGAATAGAGAGAGATACCGTGTTCATGGACTCTATATTGTTAAGATGCCAATTCTCCCAAAAATGCTTTATACATTCAACACAATATCAATTAAAGTCCCAACAAAATTATTTATAGAAATCAACAAACTAATTTAAGGCAAAGGAATTAGAGTAGTCAAAACAATTTTGCCAAAGAAATACAAGATCAGAGGACTTAACACCATCTGATTTCAAAATACACTATACAGTGACTAAGACAATGAGATAGTGATGAAAGGACAGACACATAAATCAATGAGACACAGAGTCCAGAGACAGACCCCACATATACATGGCCAATTGATTTTTGACAAAGAAGCAAAAGTAAGTTAATGGACAAAGGATAACCTTTTCAACAAATGAAGCTGGAACAATTCAATCCCCATACACAAAAACAACAACAAAAAGAACACAAACCTTGACTTATATCAGGTACTATATAGAAATAATAACTCAAAATAAATCAGAGGCTTAAATACTAGAGCTGTAAAATGTTGAAAATAAAACAAGAGAAAATCTTTGTGATCTTTTATTAGCCAAGACTTCTTAGATGACACCAAAAGTATGGTATATAGAAGAAAAAATTGATAAAGTGGTTTTTGTCAAAATTTAAAACTTTTGCTCTTTGAAGACACTGTTAATAAAATGAAAAGGGAGGCTACAGACTGGGATAACATATTTTCAAAACTCATGTCTGATAACTGACTTGTATCTAGATTATATAAACAAATCTCAAAACTCAATAAAAAGAAATCAGACAACTCAGGTTTATAAATAGACAAAAGATTTGAATAGACTTTCACCAAAGATGATGTGTGAACTGCAAATAAGTACGTAAAAAGGTGCTCAACATCATTAGTGATTAAGGAAATGCAAATTATGTCCACAAGGAGATACCACTGCATGCCTATTGGAATGGCAAAAATTAAAACTAAATCAAAAACAACAAGATACTGACAATATCAAGTTATGGAAAGTAAGTAGAACTGGAACTCTCTTACATTGCTGGAAACAGTGCAGAATAGCATAGCCAGCCACTTTGGAAACAGTCTGGCAATTTCTTATACAGTTAAACGCACTTATCACAAGACTTATCAATCCCACCTCCAGGTAGTTACTCAAAAGAAATGAAAACATATGTCCACACATAAATTTCATGTCCGCACAAAAACTCTACACAATGTTAATAGCAGCTTTATTCATAATCAACAAAATCTGGAAACAACCTAAATGCCCATCAACTTACAAATGGATAACAAACAGTGGTATATCCATACAATGGAACACTACTCAGCAGTTAAAAAGAATGAACTACTGTTACAAGCAACAACATAGATAGATCTCATATGCATTACAATAAGTGAAAAATGCAAACTCCAAATTATTGTATGATTACCTTTACCTCTCAAAAAGGCAAAATTTTAGGAACAGAAACTGAATCAATGTTACCAGGAAGTAGGGATGATGGGATTGGTTGACTGCAAAGGGAAAGGAGGTAATTTTGGGGGAAGATAACTGTTGCTCATCTTGATTGTTACGATAATTATCAGACCATATGTGTTTGTCCCGTCTCCTAGAACTCTGCACTAAAGATAAATTTTACCATATGTAAATTATTCCTCAATAAACTTGAATAAATTAGATCTCTACTTTTCTCCTTGGTACTATTTTGGAAAGAAATTTACTAAGTGAAATAAAAAATACAGTAGAAGAGTGATAATGGATTGTATCTTCCCAGTTATATGAAAAACTCGGGGGTAGGGGGCAGGATGTTGAAATAGATTATGTGTAAAACAGGGAATGATTTTAACAGTAGTTACTTCTGTTAAATGAGCACTTAATATGTAACATTTTTGTATTAAAAATAGTTTCTAAAATGAATTACTAGCTATGGTAATGTTACATTCCTTTAAAAATTTCTGACTGCTTGCTTGTAATTCCTGTACTTATCACATGGACATGTATTAATTTTCAGACTGGCACCAATCCATGGACAACTTTGAGTAGTACTGATAATTTTCTGGAATAACAATGTAATATATAATTTCAAAATTAAAAATAAACAATAATGGGAAGTAGTATAATGCACAATACAAAATAATGTGTAATTTTTATTAAATTCATCTATTCTCTTTCAGTATATGTAGTGTTCCTAAGCAACAAAAGGAGATTATAAAGAAATATGTAAAATATAATCCTATTTTTATTTCTAAGTATGCATCTTTCACATATGCATAGAAATAAAATTCTAGCAGTTAATATATCAAAATACAAGTGTAAGTAGTTGTTATTTCTAAATAGGCTTGTTATATTAAGATTCATTTCTTTCCTTGGTATTTATTTTCTAACTTATCTATAATACACATGCATTACTTATATAATGCGTAAAAAAGATCTCTATTTAATAAGTCAAGAGAAAGATTTGGAGTCCATCTTTCCATAGAGGCCAAGATCATCGAAGACTGATAGGTCCTTTTGCAATATATCAGTAGGAGTTCCTGGAAGACCAAATTCTAGACTGCCTCTTCTAGAAAGTACTACTCATTTCAAACTGATATTTACTACAGTCCTTCTACGTGTGAAGCACTAGAAAGGAATCTCAGAGGACACGAAAGTACAGGGGAGACAGCCTGTGGCTTCCAAGACCTCTGAGCATTCTGGGGGTGGTGAGGAGGGACTGAAGTCCTCAGAGGCTCTGTGGGAGAAGGAAACTCAAGATGCGCTATCCACACTGTTGACATTTAATTAATGGGATGGGAAGATAAGAAAGTTGAAGATGTTCTAGGAACAGGGACCACAGGAGTGACGAGTGGGGAAAGTGAGACCTCAGCCCACTGTGACTAGGATACAGGTGCAGCGTGGGCTGGGTGGGTTATTTGGAACTTGCCAGTGACCCTGGCGAGGGCCCTATAAAGACAGTGTCAGGGTTTAAGCAATGTGGGCATAATGCGTGCGGTAAAGGGGTTGGAGTGAGACTTTTTAAGTAAGACAATGAAGGAAAGGGAGAGACAGAAGAGGAGGGATAGAGTTTGGAGGAGGGGATGCAAGGAACTAACACTAGGCAGGGCTTTCTCTTTTTCTTTTTCTTTTTTAAAGAATCAATTAAACTTCAACTTTCAGGTGGGAGAAGGAGCTAACAGTAAGGAGAGATATAAGGGATGCAGTGAGTTTGTCCAGAGGGGGAGTTGCTGGTGGAAGGACTGATGGAGGCAAGGAGAGAAAGATCTCGATTTTTGGCTGTAACAAAAGTTCTCAAACTTTCTCCATTCACAGTGACCTAAGTGTCTCAGTAATGTTTTTCATGGAGAGTTCATAGATCCGCCTCCCCCAAAATATCTAAGAGTTCAATTTTATGGAATAATTTAGTAAGTTTTTATATCCTAATAAATTAATAGCCATTTGAAAAAAATAATAGGCATAAATTGAAAAAAAATTTATTTCATTCTTCTAAGTTCACCCTTATTTACTAAGGGGATATTTGTACCTGTTGGGCCTTGCACAACCTCCTAAGCCTTGCAATCTTCCATCCTGGGCTGCACTGCCACCCGTGTTTCCTGTTCCACATTGATTTCATACTACACATGCTTTTTATCATAGCAACTACCAAAAAAAAAAAAAAAAACTTGCAACTTTGCAAAAATGCAATATTATCAAAAGAAACATAACAGGGTCTGATGTTGAAACTGTGAACTACCTGAGCTGGTAATTGACACGGCGTCTGCCAGATATCACATGTTGCTGTGTTGCCTTCAAAATTTTAAAATATCCTGTAGCATCCCTGTGAATCTGCCACAGCACTCTGGGGAGCCTCGGTGCACAATTTGGTTTAGGGATACAGGGAGGGAGGGGGAGAGAGAAAGAGAGAGAGAGAGAGAGATTGATTTTGGATACAGGGCCTCCTAAGGTGGAGAGGGATGTTCAGCAGCCTCAGAAAAGTTTAAGTGTCCAGGTCTTCATCTAGTGGTTCTCCAGGTGTTGCATCCCTTAATCTCACTAATTTACATTTGTAATTAGGATCAAGAGCCAAAAAGCTGTGCTAACCAGATCCAGCACTGCACAGCCTACAGAACTCAACACGATTTCAGGATTACCAGTTCTTACCACCCCAGCTTACCTGCAGGGTGTGAAAGTCCTCAATTAATTTTCCCCATGACTCATTAACTAGGGGAAATAATTTAAGTGCACACTAGCTAAACATTGACCAAGGTCACCATTTAACCTTCAGGGGAAAATGACCCTCCACCAACTGCTTGCATATGGCCAAATTGTGCCAGAGGCCCCGGAAATGCCAACATCCCATTCCTAAAATATGTCCTAGGATTGCTTGGCTCAGGGCCTAGAGATGCCAGGGAAGTGAAGGGGTGAAGGGACTTGTTGGGAGGGAGGTACAAGCCAGGAACTTGCATGGCAAGTAAGGGACACCAGGGAGGCAGCCCCTGGAGGGTGTGCTCAGCACCCTTAGGTGACTGAGTGAGCTGCCAAGGGCCCTGAGGACCACAGGCTAACAAGGAGTGAGGTGTACACTGCCCAGACCTCACCTCTCTCCAGGACACACCATCTACTTTCTGATTCTTCAATTAAAGGCAAGCAGGGGAAGTGGACAAAGGACAGAGACTCTGTCAAAGGGAAGGGAATCAATCTTTATGCAGAAAGGTTAATAGAGCCTAAGTTCAACCCAGAAACAATTCCATGCATAACTTACTATATATACAAAGATTTTACAAACACACACACAGAACATGTTTCTTTCAGAGGCACAGTTTGGGGTAGGCAGAAGAAGATTTCTGAAACACCAAAATGAAAGATACTGAGTATTTGCTATTGTGCAACTCATAGAGCAGATATTATTTTACAGTTGAGTAATATCTAGCATTCCCTAATTTGTTCAAAGTCAAACAGCAAGTAAACAGTGGCAGTGAATCCACCCAGTTCCTACAGCTGCAGTTTGTGTCCTTCATTTGCTTACAAAGATGCAATAGTTTTATGCATGATAAAATACACATAACATAAAAGTTACCATCTTAACCATTTAAAAATATATAGTTCAGTAGTGTTAAATACACTCACGGTGTTGTACAGCCAATGTGCAGAATTCTCTCTTCCAAAACTGAAACTCTGCACCCACTAAACAATAACTCCCCATTTCCTTCTCTCCCCAGCCCCTTGCAACCACCATGCTACTTTCTGTCTCTATGAATCTGATTACTCTAAGTACTTCATATAAGTGGAACCATACAGTATTTGTGTTTTTGTGACTGCCTTATTTCACTCAGCATAATGTCTTCAAGGTTCATCCATGTTGTAGCATGTGTCAGAATTTCCTTCCTTTTTAAGGCTGAATAACATTCCATTATATGTATATGCCACATTTTGTTTAGCCATTCATCTGTCAATGGACACTTTGGTAGCCTCTACTTTTTGGCTCTTGTGAACAATGCTTCTATGAACATGGGTGTACAAATATCTTTAAGAGACTCTGCTTTCAATTCTTTTGGGTATATACTCAGAGGTAAAATTGCTGAATCATGTACTGTAATAATTCTACTTTTAATTTTTTGAGGAGCTGCCACACTGTTTTCCACAGCATTTTGCATTCCCACAGACAGCGTACAAGGGTCCCAATGCCTCCATATCTTCTTAATCTCTTTTTTATACTGCTGCCCATAAGCAACCTCACATTGAAATGGCTGCTATATAAACCACCCCTCCCCAAACCAGACCTAGCCAAAGTGAGACATGCTTCACTCAGCCGCCCACCAACCCATGACAAGATAGAGCTTAATGCTTGAGAAAACAAGGCCACCATCGAATCCAAGAAGGCACTGCAGACAGTGGGTCCCCGCTGCTAGGAGGGGCTGTCCTGAGCCCTGAGACACTCCTAGTATACAGAAAGTGCTTAACCAGAGCCCATGCTCGACTTCCCCCGAGTATCCCAGGACCTCCCTCCTCCCTGTGTTCACTTCATTTTCCACCACCAACATTGCCAGTGACGACGCTGAAAAGCTGTGTCAATCGCTTCTTTGTCTGAGAGAAGGACGTTTATCATATGCTGTTCTAAATCTGAAAACATCATAACCGACCTGTGGGCGTTGGCTCACGTTACACTCTGTAATTTCAGTTAGTGAGTTAATGGGAAAGAGGCATTAACATTTTGTTTGTGGTTTAAAATACATATTTACACAGTTTGACTTTTCATATCCCCAAACTTATAATTTATCCATCATTATGTTCCCTGTTCTCTACTCTTAAACATGAACTGCCCTCACTGAGGCGATGGAAGACAGGGAGGCAGGTTGCGGTTGCTCCGTGCATGTGGAAAGCCCTTCGGCTCAAAGCAGCGTGGCGCACTCTCACCCAGCGGTCGGGAAGGAAAAGGCTCTGGTCGACATCTCCGAGTTAATGGGTTCATGCAGAGCTTTCGCCTCCAAACATAACACACAAAGATGACTGAGCTGGAGTCAACTCTACCATTTTATGTCCCGGAGAGCCATGACCGAGTGTGCATACCAAGAGCTCAGATTCCCACCAAAAGTGGCCACTGAGCATCCCAGGACACTGGTAAACTCCCTACTTTATCTTCCTACTTGTTTTATTATAAAATGCCTTCATTTGGTACCGATGCATTTAATTTCTCCAACTCATTCTTAAATCACATAATGTTTCCCTGTATTTCCTTAATGGGAACCAGGGGAAGAAGTGTTGCACAGTGAGGGGTGCAGGCTTTGGAGTCACACGGCCCTGGGTTTAGGCCCCGGCTCTGCCATTCACCAGCTGTAGGAACTGGGTGATGCACCAAAATTCTCAGTCTCAGTGACTTCCTCTGTAACAAGGTAGATAAATGGCCAGTGTTTGCACATCCTGGCACTCTCCTCATTACACCTCATTTGGCTCTGCTACAGTCCTGCTTAAACCATGGCAAAAAAAAAAAAAAGTGTCTTTTTCACCTCTAGCTTCAGTGTCTTGCTCAATGACTTCCACAGCATTAGAATTTAATAAATGTTTGGTGCATGTTGAATTAATCACAGGGACAGAATTGTCATACTCAAACTAATGAGAACAATTAGGAAGACTCTGTCTAGAAAGAAAGTCAAAGGCTGAGAAAGGGATCCTATCGGAATCAATAGAATCACAAAAAGGATAAAGAGAAAACAATTTTCATTCTACCCCAGAATACAGGAAGAAGGGGAGAATCTTGAATGAAGAAGTAATTTTAAGATGATGAAAGAATTATGTTACTGACCGTGTAAACTCATTGCCCCCAGAATTGGTACAAACTGAAATGACCAGTATATTCCAGAAAGGTTTAAGTGAACTCGCCAGCACCAGACACATAAGGAACTGACCAGCCATTTACAAAACAAGTTTCTAGAGAGTAAGCCGGTGCCCAGCAGATGCCCCTCTAGAGGGCCTGAGCTTCCCTCCTGCCTGGCTTCCGTTCAGAGACGGTGTGTCAGCTCCTCATTCCTTTCCCTTGGGACCTTCCTGCTTCCAGGCAACCAATTCAATCCCCACTCCCAAAGTCTCAAGATATATCTTTGCCAAAGAGTAGACAAATTTTAATAGAACCCTCCTAGAGAAATGAACCCCTCCTGAATCCGAGGAACAAAGCTCAGCAGGGAAGAGGAGGATACTTTGGGAAGAGAACACTCCTTCCTCAGGTCATGCAGCCATCTCCTATGCCAGAGACAGAACGTAGCCATGGAAGGAGCAGAATGGAGTGTCCTGTCCTCTGCTGTGACCCTGTCACCCAGCCTCTTCTAGATTACAACAATGATGGATCACTCTCTTCTCTGCCAGGCTTAGGTGCCAGTATTAGACAGTTCTGATGGTTACAGAGTTCTTGCTATATTTTCAAATGTTGGGGAAATGAAAGTTTGTGTCATTGATCAATGGCATAATGATTGCTGGTTTATTGTTTCTTTTCTTTTGGGCTCCTGTATCTTCAGCTCCTTGGTCCTGCTTTGGGTCTGCAGAGTAAGACAACAGACACTGATGCCCTTTCCCACGTGAAGACCTTCAATTACTGAACACAGTCCCTCTCACACGTCCCTAAGTTCTTTGTACTCCAGGCTAACAGTCCCCACCTCTAGCTGTGGCTGCTCTGATGACCTGGCTTTGAGAGACCCCAATCATCCTCTCAACATAATCCTGAGACAGATTTTGCAGGATATATTGTATTTTTGTCTCCCTTGGGCCAATTACTAGCATGGGGTGTGGGATGCAAAAGCTTACTCTATGCAGAAATTAAAAAGAACATAAGGGCATGAAATTAGTGCCAGAGCCTCTAGGAACCTTAGAGATAACCCAGTCCTCATTCTATCTATAGAAAGACTGAAGGTCAGAGAGCAAGTAAGTACAAAACCTGGATGAGAGGCCCTACAATTCCTAGGACAGAACAAGTAGTTCTGCCCTACACTTCTTCCCTGAAGACAGCTAGTACCCCACCCCTATGTGTTCCCCTGCTATAAAGAGAGCACCCCCATGTAATTCCTCCACCTGTCACTGGGGTGCACTGGCATGCCACCCACCCCCCAGGGAGATCTGAAAGCCCACCAGTGCCAGGGGCGATTTACAGGGCCTGCCTGGGAGACAATTTTCCAAGAAAACACTGCATATAATTGGCGTTTGGTATATCTCCTCGGTGGTGATTTGTTTGTGTAGAACAAGCCAAAGAACATCTCTCCCCACTTCTGCAAAATCTCCAGTCCCTGGCCTCAAAGTTCAGCAAGTTTCTGGCCAGAGAATGTTCTTCCTCTCCGCCCACTCAGCCTTTTTTCTGTGGTTTGCAATCTCACTTGCTAAATATACTGAGATGCCCTGTACATAGTGGTCTGCCGTTCTAGAATGTGCCTGACTTCCTTTGGCTGGGAGCATCACTCATAAATCACTGTGCTAGCAGCTGCCATCCATTTATATCCATGACCTAGCAGGACTGAAAGCTCAAGTTCTTCCACAGTGATGCCTTTTTCATTCAGGTCCCTCCATGAGATTAGAACCCTCTCCCTCCCACACCTATATACACAAGCACTTAGCCGTCTGGTAGGCACAGAGGAGGGACATGGCAAACACTCACTGAACAGAGTGCTTAAAGATATTCAGGGAGTAACTTTAAACTTGGCCACTTATTTACGAGTGTTGAGTGACAATGGCAGGCCTAAGCCAAAGTGCCCTGAAGACAACCTGGATGATGAGTATGATGAAGAGCATTTAGAGTGGAGGAAGCCAGGGCTTGTTAAACAAACAAGCAGTGAAGTTTCCCAGCCTGGCGAATAGCTTCTGATTTTCACCAGCCCCATTGGCATAACCACCCTGAACAAGTCCCAGAAGGACTTCCTGCAAGGTGAAGCACTCCCAGGGGTGAACCATAGGAGGCGTGGGTTGGTGGGAGCAAACTGAACTCTTTTCCAAAGGTTGGGAGGAGCCCCCAGTTAAACCCGCCCCACTCAGCAGGCCCCACTGGCAGTGAGCTGCTCTGAACTCAGGAAGTGCCAGGGCTTTCACGAGAGTATGGCATGGGGATGGGAAAGTCGGTATACATGCTCACTGGCTTCCAGTAGAGAAATTTGGTTTCATGCATGTCAAAGGAAGTCTTTAAACTTGAGAAGACTAAAAAACATTGGGAATGTGAAGCATGAGAAGGAGAAAGAAGAGGTGGAAGGAGTGAGGGACTGATGCCTATTGTTGGGAACAGCTGCTGAGGATAGACGCTCATGTTTCCTCAAACATTCCTCTGTCTTCAGGTGAAATCCGTCATGAGGAAGAGGATGGGGCTGGGAGTAGGGGGAGCCAGGACTGATCACTAGGAAAGATGGCAGCTGGTTGGAGCCATGCCTTCCCTGCAGACCAGAGGGATCTTCCGGGAGGGACTGTCCTGCCTTGGCTGTCCCTGGCAGCCCAGCCACTCACAGCATTCCTCAGCAACATGGTGGGAGACAGAACAGAGAACCACTCTCCAAGGACACAGGGTTGGGTGGGGCTCAGAGAAAAGAAAATGTCACCCTCCCTGGCAGGTGGGGACAGTAAAGTGACCCCTGCCTCCACCCCAGCCCCAGCCAGGCCATTCTTCAGGAGTCCATGGGTGGGTGGGGGAGGACTTGATCTTGGCTGGTGAAAGAGGCTTTCTGCTCCCAGCTGCTCTGGGGGACTGCTGGAAAATACAGTGCGAGATTGCATTACCAATTTCTGTTGGCCTAACACAATGAAAACCCATATCTAATTTGCTGTCCACTATCCCCCAGGTCCCCTTCAGCATTTACTGCTTTCCAAATATCTTCCTCCCATTGAATATCTGTGTTTCAGATTATTTGTCCCCAGATGTATTAGGATGCATTTACTGCAGCTGAATCTCATCTAGTGATTTCCTGTCCATATGCCTGACAGCTCCAGGTCCCTTTATGTCACGTCTCTGTCATTGATGGGATTTGTAATACCTCCCCATTTAGGGCAATATACAGATTTAATTAGCATATTCTTTTACAACCTTTTCTAGGTTATTAACAAGGATGCAGAACACAACTGACACAACAATCCCTGTGGCACCCTGCGGCCTCTGAATCACGTCACATGTCTCTCTCCAGCGCCACAATGAAGTAGCCCATTCAACACACTGAAGGAGCTTTTGCTGAGTTCCTTTAATCATGAAACAGGCAAAAGGATCCTTAGTCCAGTGTAATGAAAATGACATTGAGCCAGGACCTAAGGAAAGTAGATTCTAGTCCCAGCTCTGCTATTAATGAGCTATGTGACCTTGACTAAGACACTTCTATAGTCACATAGTTAGTAGTGAACATGTTCACTATTAGTCCTCATAAAAGATCTAAGGAACATATTAACAATTTTGATAATAATGCCTAATTTTTACAAAGCTACTATGTTCCAGATGCTTTACGTATGTTATTTCTAACCTTCACCATAAACCTATGAGGTTAATGGCTTGCATTTTGCTGATGAGAAAACCAAACTGAAAAACTTCAAAGAAATTGCCAGAGGTTGCAGTAAGTAAAAACTGTGACTTGAACTGATATCTTTCTGATTTGAAAAACACATAATATTCTCATTGAGCCAAGCCCTCCAGATGCCAAGGAAGAGGTGGTATCTCAGTTAAGGAACCCTCCTATACCAAGCTTTCCCTTTCTCTAACTACCCAGCCCCATGGTCTTCCCCAGCTCATAAATGTTGCTTGGGAGGCTGCCTGTGTAAGCCCTCTGCTAGGGAGACAAGCTCAGGTCTTCTGAGAGGTTCACCATTAAGCTTCATCTTTCTCATAGCACTAGGATAAGTGGGTGTTCCTGGGAAGGACTCATGGTCAAATTAGTTTGTAAAACACAGGGTTAAACAAGTATCAACCAACTCCCCCCTCCAGGACTCCTTACAGCCTTTAATGATGTCCCATGTACATGAGATATTAAATAACTCCCAGAGAAGGATGGAGGATGTGGCACTTCCCACTTTGCTTAACTATAGGAACCTTTTTAAATGTGGCATCACAAAATCATTCCCCCCTGGAACAGACTTTGAAAAATGCTGAAGTAATGGACCTAAGGGACTGGTGCCTTCCAGCCCACTCAGCCTCAGCGAGCTCTTGCCTACTTTTCGGATTCCCAAGCATGGACCATCCAGAGGAGGGCTTGGGCCCAAGAACTACATTGCTCAGTATTGTTAGGTAACTCTCCATGTTTATGGCCTCAGTTGTAAGCTCACAGAAGTCAGAGAAGGTATTTGATTCATCTTCCCTGAACCGAAGGCTTCTCTTTTATTTGTTTATTCATTTCTTTCTTTCCTCCACTTCCCACTTTGATTCTCCTTCCCACCATACACATCCACTCTGATGTTAAAATGTGTCCTCACAAAAGTATGTGGTTTTGTTTCCATGAATTTTAAGGTATGTAAATACCACTGTGTATGTATTTTATATCTTAGCTTTTAAATTAAGAGCTGTTTTTTAAACATGTTATAAAATATAGGTTTTATTATTATTTAGGTATAGTGAAGCCAACAGGTCAGGATGACTGCCATTGAAAAGATAGTTTATTACTCACAGTTCCCAAGAGTTGGGGGCATGCCATGGCCATGCCAGCAAGCACCAGGGTAGGTGAGGAGGCCAAAGGAGAGAGAAAGTATAGGCAAAGCCTTCATTGTGGTTTTTGCAGGAAAAGTGGGTGAGGCAAGGTAAGCAGGCCTACAATTGGCTAGTTTGAATAATTTCATTAGACTCTGGGGTCTAGGGTCTGTCCTGAGTTGTCTGGTACCTGGCCCTGGGATAATTAGGACAGAGAGATATTGCCTCTTAGAGAGTAAGAGCCAGAGAGAGGAGGTGGTTCAGAGAATGGGTCCTTTCATTGGTTAGTTTGCATGCAAAAGGCACACTCCCAAGTGAATCATTTGCCATCTTTAAGAATTGGCTATCCCTGGGAGGGGTAGTCTTTCCCTGGTCACCAAAGCCCCAGAAGCCAGAGTATCCAAAATAAGAAAATATAGCGAATACGATATACAGTGCATGTTGCTATGCATCCACTGAATCCTTGCTTCTAACTGCAGCACAGTACTCCAAGGCATCTGCCACATTCTACCTTCCAATCTCCTGGTGTTTCCTCCAACTCAAAGCTGCCTTCAGCTTTCCAACACTACAAATAATACTTTAATGAAAATTCTCACATACGCCTCCTTATGGACCTATGCAAGGATTTCATTGGGATATATATCTTAGAATGGACATGGTCAGAAGGTATAAGTATATTAATTCAACTCAATGGAGCCAGCCTGCACTCCAGCATTGCTGCACTCCTACCAGTAGTGCCCGAGGGTTTCTATAACCCCACATCCCACCAACACTAGCCATTATCTGGTTTTTTAATTGTTCTAGTCTAATAGGTATAAAGTGATCATTTATTCTTATATTAACTTATATTTCTCTGATTTCAAATGAGTCTGATCTCATTCAGCTTTGTTCCTTGTAACTACCCAATACATCTTTGCTAAACCAATTCTAGCTGAGCAATAAACATCTAATGGAAAATGCTAGACAAATTCTTTGGGTCACAGGTACAAAGGCTGACTAGCTATGGCTCATCCCACCAGAAATCCTTAGGCAAAGGCACTAACTATAAGAGACACAGATAAACCTCTGTTTCTTGCTTTTATGTCTGCCCCCAGAGACTGATGCAACCCTTTAGAAGATAAACCTTGTCATCTTGGACAGTTCTCCCCAAAGTGACAGGCAGGGGAAAACCAGGCTGAGGAAAGGGCACAATTCATATACCTTCTAGGTCAAGTTAGTACAGTTGGCCCTCAGTATACACAGGGGACTGGTTCCAGGACTGCCCGTGTATATCCAAATCAATGCATACCCAAGTCTCAAAGTCAGCCCTCCAGAACCCACATATACTAAAAGTCAGCCCTCCCCATACTTGGGTATCACATCCAAGAATACTATGGCTCCCTCGTGGTCTAGTGGCTAGGATTCAGCGCTTTCACATCCAAGAATACTGTATTTTCGATCTTTGTTTGGTTGATAAAAAGCTGCATGTAAGTGGACCCGTGCAGTTCAAACCTGTGTTGTTAAGGGTCAACTATAGTTCAACTGTAGGCAGAAGAACTAGCATTTGGAAGTACAAAGAGCTATCTCATTCCCATGCCACTTGGTTCTACAGTATGAAGACACTGAAATCTTAAAAGGGGACATAGTCTATTAAATGTGAGCCAATCAAACTAAAAATCTATATGATAAAGGGATAGTATTTAATATCTATGTTACATAACATGCATATATAGCTACATATGTAAATGGAAGTTAAACATATAAATGTGCTCATCTGGTAAGCATTTCTGTGTTTACTCATACATGCCTCATATACAGGTGTTTCTGTAGATAATTTTTCTCTCCTTCAAATAAACTGCAAACCTAATATCTAAGTTGGACTTAGTTTAGTCCCTGTTCTCAGATCTGAAATAGCAGAATACCACTTGTGTAGATAGATTTTTTCCGATACTATCTAAGGCAATTAGTAGTATTAAAAAGAACATAAAAACCTAAAACATTAATAAAAGTATACACAGCATATAAAACATGCATCACCCTATACATGAGCCGTGGCTATATCTGATTTTGTTAACATACACACCATAAGTGTTCTAATAGTGAGACTTTTATTTTAAGAAAGAACAAGAGGTAAATGTGAATACTATTAATACTAACTAGAGGCCTATACAAAACCTGATGCTGAACACCCTTGGAAACACAAAGGTGTCACCAGGGCCATCCCAGATATTTCTCAACTTTATTTTCTTCTCTCCCCCAAGTAAAGAAGTCTTCAGTAGAGCCACTGAAAGGAAACTGGCTGCTTCAGCTACGCCTTTCACCAAGGGTTCTCAGAGGGAGGTGTCATGTCGTGAAGACACAGCCCACCTTGAGAGGAGATTGTTAACTGGCCAATTTAAAACATAAACAAGCCTGACATGCCACAGGCTTTGGAAGAGACATTTGCTTTTGAATGCAGCCCATTCTACTCTCTGACTTATGTAGATGGGACAAATGGTGCCCTGGACACACTCATCCACACATCAGCCTGAATTAGCTAGTAAATCACAACTGCAGTAGCTAATAACAGCCATAAAGCCTTTTGAGTTTTACAAGGTGTTTATAATGGGCAACTCACTATGATTTATATAAAAAACATGAGTCAGCTCCTGAGACAAAGCTGATATGTGGACAGTGGCCTTGAGGTGTGACCTCTAGCAAGCATCCAAATAAATTTCCCTCCGGCCCAAGGCTGGCCACTGTGTCATATACATATTTTCCAAATACCACTTGGTGGGAGAACTGAGCGCTTGTCCATTGGGTCTTCAGCATTAGGTCTTCCCTGGTAACTGGCCACAAGGAAGACAGTGACCATCTCAGTGTAGCTAAGTGTAGTAGAAGATGGTAAACACTAACGATAGTGTAGGGCCACCCCTAAACTTGGCCCCATGGAGTATAACGTAAGATAAATTAGATACATTCTCTGCCCTTCCAGTTGAGAAAGCAAGATGGATACATACACATATTTAAAAATATAATATGGTGTAAGGGAGTAGTTAAAGGGAAGCTCTGGGGTCTGAGAATTACTAGGGCCCCAATTTTAAGAGGGGGTTTCATGAAGACAGGATCTTAGATGGGCCTTGAAGGATTCATAAGGGGAAGAGGGTAGAAAGTATATTCCCTAGAAGGGGAATGAGTGAGTGAAGATATTGGGGTAACAATGATGATGGCATATCTGTTTTGTAGGAAAGGGAGGAGGAGGAGGAACTTGAGACTGACAATGAGCTTGTTGAACTGAAAAACACATTGAAGAACAGTGGGAAATGAGGTCGAAATCACACAGCAAACTTGGGGCATCAAATAATCACAGGTACCCTAGGCAGATGGCTCTGTGCTAGGAAGTTCACAAAATTCCTGGCAGGTAAGAACCAAGCCAACTAAAGAAATCAGCAAGATGAAGTCAGGTCCTTTTCCTTATTCCTTACTGCTACAAAGCTGATATAAGATGACTTATTTAGAGTATTTTTTTAAGAACAAAAAAATCCATCTCCATAATTAGCAGATGATTCTAGACTTGAGTCATGGTCTGGCCTTTGTAGATTCTGATGTCCTGGGAGAAAATAATTTTATTACTTTTGTTTATTTTCTTCCTTCCTTCCCATAGTTCTCAGGCCTTTCCGTTTGGTTTAAATATCTTCATGTCAAGACTTTCTTTTTCTAGTAGAATGTAGTTCTTCTGCCGTCCATCCAATCTGGGACCCCAAGCCTTCTTCCAGATTGCATAAACTGAATGGGGACTTCATTGTTGAAAGTCACTTAGAGCGCTTCACACAAGGGCTCCCAAACCTCTGAAGTGACCGGCTCTTCTGTGCCACGCTGTCCTTTCCCTGAGGAGCCCATATGGTCAGACCAGAGCAAGGCTGGTGTTGTGCATCCTGCCCGTCCATCCAGAAGTGTCACACCTGCAAGCCCAGCTCTCTCTGATTCTTCCTTCCGGAGCCAAATCCAACAGCAGTCTACAAAGCCCTTTGAAGAATTCTGTTCATCAAACTCTAGTCATCAGAATGTGAGTAATAAGAAGGGAATAAGAGTACTATTAGGCACAAAGGTCAAGTTATTTAAAATATTCATTCTATAATATCCATATACTTCTTCAGGCACACAGAGGAGGAAACGTCTGTAGGCACCCGGGCACCATCGAAGAGGTCAATGTAGTAAGATAAAGGGAAGACTTGAGTCCAGCTTTCCTAGAAAGGGCTTCCTGGGAAGACTGAGACTCTGTTTGAGTTGCTTTTCTATCCAAATCCTTCCTGACCTTGATACACTCAGTAGATATAAGATGGATGGATAGATGAATGGGAAAAAGAACTGAAAAACTGAGACTTGGTGTTAGGTGGGTAGAAACTGGAAAGACCTTCCCAAAAGGACGCACCTGAGATTCCTTTCAGGCCATTTGGTGGAATGAGAAGAGAAGGAGATACCGCTATGGATTAATATTAACTCTCACACATTCTTGATAAATATCCTAAATCACCTAGTTCTGGTTTTCTTCTTTCCAATCTTTAACAGCCCTAGCAGGATTCTCAAGCTCTGTGAATTCCTGGTGCCACCCTTCCACTGTGGAATGTCTTTGCTCACACAGCTTACCAAAGAGCTAGGATTAGAGCAGGGGGTGAAAGTGACAGTCCAAGTTGCTTACGTCTGGACTAAGTTTACCACAGTGTATGGCCTGAGCAATAACCTAAACTGTCTTCTTTTACTGCTTGATAACACTCGTCTTGGGCTTCTGAGATTCAATTTTCATAGCTGGCCTGGAAATACTCCCAATCTTGAAGCTTCATCCATGTCTCCTTCCATCTAAACTCCTAGGGGACAATGCCATCCCTGCTTGATACAGCCAAAAAATACCCGATTTCCTGAAATGCAGAGGAGCCTGAGAAGCTTCTTTTACCCTCATCACTTCAAATTCCCTTTTGAAAAAGACTCCAGAAAAAGTTCTAATTTTGAAATTCAAATGATAAGATCATAAATAAATGGCGACCTCCCAGAAACGACTGAGAAACTGTGACCTTGGAAACTCTACTTCCTTCGTCCTAGCATGATCCTGTCCCTGATAGAGAAGAGATCTTTCTCAGTGCATTTTTAAAATACGAATATTTTCCCTTCCCAGTGGGTCATGGATAGCATACACTGCCATTAGCCATGACAAAGACAGATAACCTGCCCTACAGGAGAGAGACAGCAGAAAGGCTGAATTCACTGTCATTTTCCTACGGCTTGAAGGTCTCCAGCTGTCTGCAGTGCATCTCAAAATTTCACCCTGCTAGAAAGCTTGTTTTGAATAAAAGTGAAGTAAAATACTTAAAAGAGCTTCTCGTAGCTATGAGTTCTGAGAGGGAGGATGGTGCCTGGCTCTGAGGCTACAGCGTGTTCAACAGGACCAGGACCTGGAAACACTCATCTCCGCTCCTCCCTCCCTCTCTGGCCTGGGCCCTTTGTTCTGAGCCTGTGGTTTGAGGTGGGAACTTCTGGCTCTGGGTCCCCTTTCTGCAGCCTACGAAACCAAGAACGGGTGCTTTGAGGATAACAGCTGCTGCAAGCTAGACACGTAAGAGCAAACAGTACTTCAAGGCCATGTTCACTGCTTCCCAGACGTGTGGAGGAAGCCAGGGTGATGGGTAGCACAAAGAAGAGTAAACCTTGGTCCTAAACACTCACCAAGTCCACGTAGTCTCCCTCCAGCAGATTCAGGACCGTGTGGAAGCTAACCATCTTCTTTCTATTCCTGGGCATAGATACGACATATTTGTTTGCAAAATAGATGACAAAGCGGCATCAATTGGCCTTTGAAAGACCTGTCGTTTCCATTTTGAGCTGACTGAGGGAAATCTGTAGACAGGAATATTGTGCCCTGAGGATGGCACAGGGTCCCCTTTCCTGAATCATGTCTGTCCCATCCTGAGCCCTGAAATCCTCCAAATGGCCAAATCATGGATCATGTAACAGTAAGGCACCGGGCCAAGAGGAGACCTGAGTTCTAATCTCAGTCCCATTTCTCCAGGGAACCCTCAGTGAATCCCACCACATCTCTCTCTTAGTGTCCCGTGTTTGTAAACTAGGGTGCCACCTACTCTGTCTCTCCCTTCGCAGTCTTGAGGATCAGATGAAGTCCTATGTGTGAGGTGGCTCTCTGAAATCTCTATCTTCACATTCAGGACTCTGTTATGTGAAAATGAATAAAAAGAACGTAAATATACAAAAAGAAAGAAAAAAGGTAGAAAGAGAAAAAGAGAGGGAGGCAGAGAAAAAGTTGTGTGGAGCTTTATTTTGCACCAGGCCCTGCGATAAGTGCTTTACAGTATATTCACTATTTCCTTTAATCCAACACTTTCAGGCACTTATTTTTACTATGCCCACTTTAAAGATGAGGTAACTGAGGCACTAATTTTCCCAGAGTTCCATGGCAAATGGAGAGTCAGGATTTGAATCCAGGTTGAACCCTAAAACCGGGTCCCTCGGCATGCCACCATATGAGTGTCACCACAGGAACGCCCCTGAGATGCCAGAGGCCAGCTGCTGGACTCAGACCTGACCCAGATGTCGGCTGAGGGGCTCACGCCAGGTCACAAAACCACAGGAAGACCCTCAGAATTCATCTAGATTTACTCATCCACTTTACAGATCAGCAATCTGAACCTTGGAGGGAAAATGAGACTTGCCCAAGAGTTCACAGCCAGCCGATATACCATGGGACAGGAGCTAAAACACAAGTGCTCAGGGATGTAGGGGCTGTATACATGCTCAGCAAATACACTTACTTTTGTTTTAGGGCACTCACCTGAGCTGCTGTATTAGTTTGCTAGGGCTAACATAACTGGGTGGCTGAAATAACAGAAATTTATTTTCTCACAGTTCTGGAGGCTGGAAATCCAAGATCAAGGTGACTGCAGGGTTGGTTTCTCCTAAGACCTCTCTCCTTGGCTTGCAGGTGGCTGCCCTCTTGTTGCTTCATTACATGGTGGTCTCTCTGTGCATGGGCACCCCTGGTATCTCTTTGTGGGTCCTAATCTCTTCTCATAGGGACACCAACCAGATTGGATGAGGGTCTACCCTAACAGCCTCATTTTAACTTAGTCACCTCTTTAAAGGCCCTATCTCCAAACATAGTCACAATCTGAGGCCCTGGAATTGGGACTTCGACATTTGAGTTTGTGGAGAACACAGTTCAGTGCACAACTCTGCATTTCCCAGACACTATTGCAGTTATGAGTTTTCATATACCTCATTTCTGGTGAGTAGAATGGGGGAAGAAGTGACTCGTGCCACCTTAAAAATAGGACTGCAAACTGTCCTGCCCAATCCATGCTATAATGCTTACTCTATCTATTGGCTGAACCCAGTCAAGGCAAGAGTCCAAGGCCCAAGGAAAATGCAGAGCCACAGGATGGAAGGAACCTGGGTTTCTGACTGACTGCACACCCCTCCTTCTCTATCCAGGAATTTTCAGTGGACTGAGAATGACTAAGCCACTAAGATCTGGGTGCTGTTTGTCACAGCAGTTAGTCCCTCCTAACCAATACACCTCAACCAATATTCTTTCTATCACATATCAAGGGTCAGGGAATTTCACTAAGAGGAGAAAGAAAACGACAGGCTGCCACCAACTTCCATGTCAATGAGCAATCCGGACGGGCTGCAGAAAAATGATGGGAAGATATACTTCCCCTTCTTAGGGTACCAGGCATCTCAGTGAGCACATCCCCCCAGAACCTCCTCTGACTTACAGACTCCCAGGGGTGTCTTAGCTCCTCCTCCCTATACAGGCTAATGCCTGGG
This sequence comes from Lepilemur ruficaudatus, assembly GCA_963574885.1. Lineage (NCBI taxonomy): Eukaryota > Metazoa > Chordata > Mammalia > Primates > Lepilemuridae > Lepilemur > Lepilemur ruficaudatus. The sequence continues at coordinate 10,518 of CAUYRT010079956.1, read as the reverse complement.
AGGGAGAGGGAAGGTGTAGATGATAATGATCCCTTTCTTATTTAAACAGGCGATTTTTCTTCCCAAGAAATGCATTTTTTTGTCAGCTCAAATATTCCCCTTTGATAGAAACCTGAAAATAATTAGCCTTAATAGCTCTGCTGTGAATAATGCCGCACAAGAAGGAGGTAGATGTTAATAGGAACCTTCCACTCCAAAACCAAGTCACCCTCTCGGCTCCCCACTCCCCAAAAAAGAAATGTAACGAGAAAAAGATTATAGGTTTAGCACTATTCTGGAAGAAATGTATATTTGGAATAAATGCATGAAATCCTTTAAAAACAGCACACGCTGAAAACTTCATATTTAGTTTGATTTGCTTTCCAAATCACACAGACTGCACAGTTGCATACAATCTTTAAACAAGTACAACCCCTGAGAAGTGTGGATAGATTTAAGAGAAATAAAAGCAAGATCAGCCAGCTTGTAATCTTCTTTTCTCTTTTTTCCTCCCCAAAGCTGCATTAAATTGGCTATTGAGAACAATAACATATTTGTGCTTTTATAGGTGGAATGATTGGTATTATGCAAAGATTTGGCTAACAGTCTAAAGGCACATTCACACTGATGGGGACTGCATGCCGTTAATAATTTTCGGGATGCTCTAGGGAACCTGTAATTCCCTAGGACTACAACTTAGCAGGTCAACGCATGCTTTGTAGGAACTCCTACGACAGAATCTAATGCTTTCTTCCAGAACCCTACCAACCAATAAGACTCTAGGAAGCTCATTCCCAAAGAGGGTCTTGGAAAGGAGAAGCGTCCCTTTCGACCTACATTTTCTGTGGCCCAGGTAGGTGCAATGACTTTTAGGATAGACTGCCAACTTGAAAAACGGCACTCTGGAATTCTTATACAGAGCCTAAGCCGCTGTGTGCCTAACACTCTGTGACCCAACCAGACCAGCCATGGAAAATTATCTTAAGGAAGTAATTTAAAGGAAACACACACACACACACACACACACGCTCTGAAATACGCATACAACTAGCAGTATTTTGTACATAAGGTTAAAATCCAGAAGCAGTGGGAAAATAGTTTGGTAATTTATGGTACTTAGATCAATTTGATGGAGAATTGTACAGTCCATAAAAAGAATAAATTTGTGGAATGCAAAATAAACAATAAAAAATATTCAGGAGAAAAGTAGAGCATTAAATACATAAAATACATGTAGAAAGGGATATAGTTTGGAAGGGAACAAAGTAAAATGAGAAGTCACAGTTAGCGTGTTGGGAATATAGTTGAATGATTTTCTTTGTTAATTTCCCTTAATGGGATCGTAACATTGTTTCAAAAAAACATATAAAAATAAAATACAGCAAAAGGAAATGGTCCCTTGGTCTTTTAATCTTTGATTACCACACATGTCTGAGCCCTGAGATTCAAAATCCAGGCTCCCGTTTGAGGGAATTCAGGAATTCCTTGCTAAGGAAGTTTGTGGAGGGTGGTAATAACTGGTTGCATGCACAAACAGATCATTGCCAGACCAGCCTTTCCATCGGAGATGCTGGAAAAGCGAGTTGCACCTACACATCTAGAGACAGGGAGATTGGGAAGGCCTCCTGCAAAACTACTTCACAGAGAGGTGGGCTGACGCATTGACATGCACACAGCAGCAGCGGCACAAGGCCTTTCACTGTGATGCAGCAAGGCTTCCGGGGATAATTCACACTTGCTATGAACCAGAAACCCAAAAGCAAGGAGGGGCAATGTTGTGCACCTCTCTCCCACATCTGGGAATAGTCAAGTGGCCACCAGGATGCTCCCATTCCACCAGAACCGAGTATGTCCTTCTGTCAGTTCTGACACGTTCATGTCTTTGTGGGGTGAGCAAGGCAAGGACTTCATATTCGTTCTTGGCTATACTTTCACTGATCTCTGGCTAAGTGGTTAAACTTTTCTTAGGGCCATCCTAGAGTCAGCATAAAATATCACTGGTGGAAGGACTTGCAGATCTAGCCTAAATTACTTCTCAATCCAAAGACTGCTTTTTAAAAGACTTGCTTCTCTTTACCTAGCACCTATGATACGCCAGGCACTGTGTCAGATGTTTCTTATAGTCACCACGACCTGCCTGGCAGATGTGATCATCTTCACAACCAATGGGAGGAGTTGGAGAAATGGAGTGACTTGCTCAAAGTCACACCCCTCCTTAAGTGGTAGAGAAGGATTAGAACCCAAATCTCTGGTCTCCTTGTCCAGGGCTCTCAACACAAACTGTTCTGCCCCTTGGACACACTCAGGGGGACTCGGTGTGAACTGCTCTTGTGCAGGGGCTATAATTAGTTGTCTGGTCCCAGTTGCTTGCAGGGTAAACAACGTCTGATAAACCCACAACGCTGTATTTATTACACTGCAACCCAGCTGCCAACTGTCTAACCATTTTAATAAAAAGCTATTTTCTAAGGTTTATGTTTTATTGCGTGTATGACTCCCTTATTGGTTAACATTTTGGAGTTGTGGAAAAGGTTATGAATTTAGAAACTGGCTGCATTCATATCATATTTAAAACTTAATGCTATTTTATTAAAGACATATGGGCCTCCAAAGTACACATATTAAATGTCATGTAAGAAAAGTAGCAGTTTAAATCATGGTCAAATTCATTTTTGACGTGACTCCTGAGGCTTCTCAAGATCTGAACTATTTCTTTGTAAATCTGGCAGTTTAACCACACTCATAAATCACTTTCAAAGCATATTATTTCTTAATTTTACTGCATTAGAGAGCATTTGGCCTACACAGTGAACTGTTTGTAGCAGTTATGTGAACAAAGTTGCACATTTAGTCATCTAATGTGCAGAGGAAGAGGGGAGGGAAAGCAAAGAAGGAAAAGCTCCCCATTCTCTGGTCTGTTTGCTCACCCCACTCCTCCTTACCTAGGCAGACCAAGCCACAGAGCTCCCGGGAGGCCTCTGCCATCTAAAAGTGTTGCAATTGCAAGTTGGTATGGAGGCTTTTCTGAATACAAGGATGAAAAAAATAATTTGTAATTTAATATTTTCCAAAACATCCCATGACTAAAAATTAGAATGAGTCCAGAAATTAGACACACTCTCTCCTTTTTAAAACATTATACTGAACAGATTTTTTTTTTAATTTGGTAATACAGCACTTGGTTGTTTTCTAATGATCCAGAGATCCTGTATCTCAACCTTGGGTTTCAAAGCCTTTCTAATGATGAGATAATATACTCTGGACGTGTGTAACAAGCCTCCAAATTTCACTTCCCGGTTTTCTGCATTTTACTCTGGGGGCAGAAGGGCTGATTCCAATGACAAATTCCAGGATCTAAACATCGGCCTTGATTTCGAGATTCGCCAAGGGAGTTAGAGGAGGATTAAGAGAGTTGAGTCTGAGGTCATCCAAACGAAAGAGCTTAAGGGCTTATTTTTGCACCAGGCATCCTTCCCCAAGTTGGGTCCTGTGCAGAGACGACCCCTTTGCTCCACAGCTGTCCAGCTGTCCATCCCGGCTGCCACACCGTCAGTGACGGCGGAGCCTCCTCTGTCGCCCACGCGACACGGCCTTCCTCCCGAGAGGGGCCCCTCTTGCTGTGGCTGCCACCCTCCCCCTCTCCCCACCCCCTACAAAAACAAAAAAGGCCTCCTGTGGGGCCTGGGAGACCCCCAAACCCAGGGCTCAGACCTTCCCAGGATGAATGTGAGGCCTTGTTTTTTTCTCTCCTAGTCTTTTGTTTTAGGTGTTTTACTCTCATCAGGAAGCACATGCTTAGGAAGAGCCTTAGAGATACTGCATTTGAAATATAAATCCTAGAAAACCCCATTAAGCTAATGGGAATACAGAAGCAATGGCTCCTGCTATGGACTGAACTGTGTCCCCCAAAATTCATATGGTGAAGCTCTAGCCCCCAATGGACTGTATCGGGAGACAAATATTTAGGAGGCAATCAAGGTTAAACAAGGCCCTAATCCAGTAGGACTGTGGCTTCGTAAGTAGAGGAAGAGATCTCTTTTTCTCTCTTCAGGTAGGAAGAGAGCCCACACCCGAACCTGACCATGCTGCCACCTTGGTCTCGGACTTCCAGCCTCCAGCTATGAGAAAATGAATTTCTGCTGTTTAAGCCCCCAGTCCACTGCATTTTGTTATGGCAGCCGGAGCTGACCAATACGCACCCCCTACCTTCACCTTTCCTGTGTTCACCCACACAAACCCATGACACGCAGACACAGTCTCTGTAAACCTAAATTACGTGACTGAGAACACTCGCTGGCTGCCTCTGATGCCACGCGCCAGAGGCAGAGTCGGCTCTTCCCACAGATGATCTCATTTAATCTTCACAACAAACTTGGAAGGAGATATGCCATTCCCGGTCTGCGACAGGGAGAAACTAACGACAGAAGGTAGAAGTTCAGCCTTTAATCCAAACCTAAACGTAATCCTAAAATCTGGACCGGGCCCAGGCCCCAAATGGAACAGAAAACCCAACGACAGCTCATGAACAAATTCAGAATCACAGGCTTTTCACGGAATACAATAGTCACAGTAAATTCGGATTTTAAACCTCCCCCCCAAATCAGCTGAAGGCAACTCCTTGAATCTTGTCAACAATAAAAGTAAAGGTTGGGCAGTGGGGAGAAGTGAATAAAAACAGGCCAGATAAAACACGGAACAGGTCACTGAGCCAGGTAGCCCCTGTGACAATTCAAAATCCACTCCGCCCCCCACCCCTGGAAAAAAAAAAACCAAGAGGAGATTCACTTCTAAATTTCACTCATGCATTAAAAGCTTCATGAAGTAGAAGCCCCACTTAAAATTCCCCACTTCAAAAAAGAAAAAAAAAAAATACAGCTTTGGAGCCTAGACAGAGGGTATTAGTTCGCTGCTGAAAAGAAATAATGAGTTCTAATTCAGGTAATGTAGCTCAAAATTTACTGCCATATTTTAAAATGCACATGAAAAATAAAATTATCCTAAAATGTCCTTGGTGAAAAGGCTGAGCATAATTGCTATCACTGACAATGGCATTGAACTTAGCTAAATTAACATCAAAGGAAGCCCCAATTACAGAGCATCTGTGCATTATTGATGGTGCCCTGTCTGTTAATCTAAGACACTCCACTGTAAGGAGCAGAAAAGCAAATAAAAGAGCTAATTGTACCACCAGCCTTCAGGGACCCCAAGGGCGGGCCTGCCCCTATCAAGCTTGTGAAATGTCACTTCTCCTGGTCAGAGTGACACGGAGGATGCATGTGGAAGTGGAGTGTATACACGGGCCCCAAAAGTAACTATGGTGACCACAGGTAGGCAAAGCAACAGAGAGGTGAAAACACACTTCCTGGAGGGTCGTGACAAACTCTCAAGCTGTCTGGTAACTTGGATGTTCCTGAAGGTTTTGGCAGGAAGAAACAGGCTCTCTGGAGAAACAGGCAAGAAACAGGTTGTCTTTGTTCTTCAGTGAACTGTTTGGGGTGAGCAGCAGCTCTAGGGGTAGAGCTAATTTCTTTGTATATGAGGAGAAACTCTCTTGCCCTTACTGAGCCTGCATTGTAGAGAAAGGAAGTGCCTTGAGTTGAGTCCTATGGCATGCCAGGCACACTGTTTGACATTCACCCAAATGATTCCCTGAAAAGTACATATCAGCCACATTCTAGCAAATGTCAAATCTTAGTAGCAGGCAGTTTGGAAAGAACCAGAGTCCAGAGTAGAACATGGGACCAGACCATCCTCATTGGCTCCTTCTTCCTTGGCCATAGAATTGCAAATACATTAACAAGTAATCACAGGTAACTTCAGAACAAGGTTCATGATTTTTCCCTGGTGGCTCAGCATCTGTGTGGTTTACCTCCGGTCCATCCATCTCACAGGCTCCCGTCTTTCAGGATGCACAACTGCCTGAGAATTCAGCCCCTACCGTCCTACAGTCGGATGTTTCCATGGGGCCGGAAGGCAGAACTCTATTAAGCTACAGAATTCAGAAGGATAGACGGCAGGGCCCTGGTCCGACCGAGGGGAGGGGACGTTGATGCTATCATAATCGTCCCTCCACTCACACATCAGTTGCTGGCCTTTTTTCTCTGTTCCTAGACAAGTGGGCTCTGTATTTTCAGCCCACACTTCCTCATCACTGGCCTGCAATCACCAGGTTAAATGCAAAGAATTGGTGGGAGTGAAGGGGTGGAGAAAGCACCCGAAAGATACAGTGTTGCTCAAGGTCACCAATACAGCCACAGCTGGAGAACAGCAACCTGCCCACCCCAGAGCTACAAACAAAACCTGGGGGAATGTTAGCTTTAAATGTGGGTAACGTTAAGTCAGTACCCCAATTTTATTCTTTAAGAATCCTATTTCTTAAGAAAGCATCTTGATTTTCTTCTCCTTCTCCCTCTTTTCTTTCCTTTCAAGCTTAATTTATAAAACTAATAATACAAAGAACCTAAATTGCAAAAGCAAAATGCCACAAGTCCTCTTCCAAAGTGGATCAAGAAAACGTCAAGCTGGTAATGTGCAGATTACAGACATAATCGGCTATTAAGGCTTCATCTCACTCATTGCCAGTGATCACACGAATGAGGACCTTTCACGGCCCAGTTAAGAAGACTTAAATTTACTTCTTAAAACTAGGGCAACTGATACCACAGGGGACAGGGGCTTTTGGGTAAGAACATGTCAAAGGACATTTTAGAATGCCAAGGACTCATTGCCAGGGGAGTCACTATTGGGTCTCTGACAGCCATCAGCTTTCTCCTTGTCCCAGTGTCAGAGTGGCTTGCTACCACTTGCATCCTTCCCTGCGGTCCCAGAGAGAGGTCTCCCAGACCCAGCTGTCTGACCCCCGTAGTTGCCTGAGCACCAACACTGGTCTGGGTGCAGGGAATGCTGCGGCAACCTCAGCCCAATAGCTGCTGTGGCACAGATTTCCAAGCACCAAAGCACCTGCCCTGCATGGAGCACTAAGGCTCCCTCTCCCAGACATAGACCTGCCCAGACTTTCTTCCCACCTCAAATCCTGCCTAGGTGCCTCTCCACCCTCAGGGGAAACTGCAAAGGTGGTCTAACACAGAGAGCCCTCACAGCCTGCCTCCTGCAATTCTCTGCCTAGCTGTTACCTTTCACCAAAATGGATTGGAAGGAATGGTCACATTTGGAAATTGAAGTTTCCTTTGCCTCTCTCCTACTTCCTGGTCTTCCCACTCTCTTGCCCCTGCCTCCCCCATCGTATATCTAAGCCTTGTTTAAGGCATACAATGAAAAGAGCACAAGCTTTGAGGTTGACTTTGTTCCCTAAAATAATTTAAAGTATACAGGAGAAAGAACATGAACTTTAAGACCTTGGCAGACCTAAGGAAGAAACTGATTCCACCTTGCTCTGTAATTTTAGGTAACATATGTAATTTCTCTGATCATCAGTTTCCTCATTTATAGATTCAAGGTCAAAGAGAAAATTAGAGATAAAATTGTTAAGTAGCAGGTATAATATCTAGTAGACAGTAGACACTTAATACATGTGAAGTGTTCTTTTAACTCACATATCACGACATATCTAATAATGCATCTGCAGGCAGCCAGTCAAACCTTAGGCTGGCTGTGCTATCCTAATTGGTTAAGCATCTAGAAAACCTACAGTAGTTGCTGTGGCACCAGCAACTGCCATAAACCTCACTAAATCCCAAGTTGTGTCCTAGTTAAGAGCCCTGGGTTGAGTGGCCAGGAAAGCATCAGAGAGTAGGGTACATGCACGGCCTGCCTGGATATCAGTCAGGTTCTGCTGCAACACTGCTGCTCAAAGTCCTAGTGACTTACTGCAAGCATTTCTTTTTTGTGCAAAGGTCTTTCGTTGGCTGGCGTGGTTTGGCTTCAGGCTTAGGTCAGGTTTAGGTCTGGTCAATATGTCCCTTGTGTTGTTTTCATAGCAAATGGCAGATGTGTGAGAGCAGTGAATGGAAACACATGGTTCTTCGTAAGGCCTTGGCCCAGAACTGGCATGCTGTCCCTTCTGTTCACATCCCATTGGCCACAGCATCACATGGCCAAGGCCAAAGCCAATGCAATGGGGAAATGTACTCTTCTGCTAGGGAGGGGCCATGGCAAGAACAGAGACAAGGGAACAGTTTGGACAAATAATGCAATCTACCACACTTGTCCCCATTGTTGAGTTCTAGAGGTGGTACAGAAGATCCTAGGGATATTTACCTCATTCCCAGCACTTACAAAGTGCCACTTACTGCCATGATCCTCTTGGCATGTGTCTGTCCAAATACCTTTGGACAAAAGCAAGCATTTGGGAGGCCACAAAGAAGAAAAGTATGGAGCTAGGCTGTCCAGGAGCCGTGAAAGCCAATGGCTCCATCACGGACACGTGATTTCCCCAAGCATTGGGCTTCACGGAGAGCATCTCTACTATGTGTTTTGCACCTGGTGATGCCCCAGGGACTTCTGGGAGTGCCTGAGAGGCTGCCTTCAGCACCTGCAGTCAGTTTGCCTCTCCTTCTATTGTGGATTTCAGTTCCCATCCACGGGGCTTTACCAGCACGCTGGACACATGTGTAGTCTTCCTGCAATGCTATCTTTGATTTCGAGGGCTGCTACCCAAATGCAAGGCTTCAGAAACAGCCTCCAAAGAGCAATCCTCTGAAAGCATTTACGCAAGACACAGGATGTTAAAAACAGAGAAAAACGAAATCTGTATGTGACTCCCCCTCAAATGATCGTGGTAAACTGTGAAGTCAGGAATAAGGTTGAAAAACAAACAAATTGCAAATGTTTGGCTCCCGGAGTTGTTTCTAAACACACCGCCTAAGCATTTTTCAAAAAAAAAAAAATTAATTAAAAATTTTCCCTCTCTTCAAAATTTACTACAAAGTAACTGAAAATAGAATCTGAATGTGTCTCCAGACAAGCAACATCTGTGCGAAAACAAAAAAGAACCATAAAAACACTAACATATTCAGGTAGTTAGAAATATCCAGAAAAATCAACCAACATTTTTAGGGGCTTCTTTTGGAATGCCTGGCACTGTAGAGAACTTTCAACATATATTGGCTAATTGCCTATGTAACTGAATGTGCTAGTAGTGATTTGTAATATTTATTTACAGGCATGCCCTGGCTTTATATAAAATACATATTCTTAAAACTATCAAGTATAGAGAAAATGATAGTAATTGTAATAAATCTACAAGTTGTTCCTGATAACTTTTATGTGTTTGAAATTGGGCTACGTAGGGGTAACAGAAGATATCAAAGACATAGGCAGTGTGATTTAGAATAAGGTAGCACTTAGTAAAGTGCTAGGCTAGGCATAAAACACAGTTAAGTAAACCAAAGAAGCCACTAGGTAGTGCTCCTTTATGGAACAGACAAAAAATATAATGACAGCTAAGATACGGAAAAATCTCATTTTTACTACACACAGACTTGTGGGTGCCCCAGCACATTTTCTGAGAAAAGCTACTTATTTCTTAAAGGCCCTAATATGAGCAGGTGGGTTTTAAAGAGAAGGAAGATCATGCAGGTTCGGGTCACACCCTTGCCTCCCTCAGAAATGCTGACCAATAGAAAAGCCAAGGCACGGGGATCATGGCTGCTATGGGTTTTCCCATCATATTCATAAATAACCCCAGGGAAAGTCTTTTGGAAAAACAAATATGACACCCAGTGTCTGGCTTTTCTGCCGGTGAACAGGTTCAAATGATCACGTTGCCTGAAGGCAATGGTCCCTTTCCTGCTTCTCCAGATGACCATGTTGAGGCAATTTAAAAATGCACAGCCTTTCCTGATGGCTCTTCCAAAATGTTCTATTGTTCATGATTTATTCTTCTGATGACTAGTGACTGAGCCTCTGCTATAGACCAAGCACTGGAGATATGGAGCAAACAAAACCTGCAAAGTTCCTGCCCTTGACACCCCAGGGGATGAGCTGCTCTCTCGTCCCAGTGGAGGGCTGGCTTCCGTGTGATTCCATCCCTTGACTTTAACCTAGGCTGCCTTTTTCATGGGAAACAAAAAACAAAGACACAGATGGAAAGAAACTGAAGGTTCCCAGGGGAGTCAGGACCTAACTCCGAATGTCACGAGCAGGACTGTGTAGTGTAGTCACAGGAGCAGGTGATCCTTAGATTCAAATAACTTTCAACTTCCAGTTTAAGGAAGAGAAAAAGAAAGATTTCCAGAAGTACATGTATTCTGAAGTTTATTCCTTTAACACATCACCTCTGTCTCTCTCTCCCTCTCCCTCTCTCCCTCTCTCTCTCTCCCTCTCTCTCTCTCTCTCCCTCTCTCCCTCCCTCTCTCTCTCTCTCTCTCTTTCTCTCTCTATCTCTCTGTCACACACACACATACACATATGCACACCATAGGCCACAGTCCCAACTATGTGAAGATACATACACATATAAATATACAAGCTATGCCTAACTACACAAATACACAAACCACACATGCTGGGAAGATCAGGTATGCCCACATAAATAAACAGATGACGTACCTTCAAGGAGACATTGACACTCACAAAGAT
>CAUYRT010079954.1:0-13766 GCA_963574885.1 Lepilemur ruficaudatus | reverse complement strand
TAAATAGGTTTTTATAAAGAGTCAGATTATTTGTGTAGTTAATGCTTGATATGAACAAGAATGCTTTAGAAAGAGGAAAAAGACACCAACCGAAGCAAGCCTGTTTTCTTTTCACCTAGGTATTGTACTTGGCATACGTTGGCTTAGAAACCATTTGATATTCTGCTCACACTGCTGCAGGGTTTGCCTAAGACTCCTCAATAAATGGAATATTGAAATTTGGGTGCGGGTTGAATTTTCATAAATCACATCCCGTTTCCCATTATCTTCCATTTAATTAAAGAGGTGGTGTGCTTTCTGATTACCCTGTAATTGGCAGCGGTAACTAACCCTTAAACTCTGCTTCCCTGCCCTGAAGCTCCCTTCTCCAGCAGTTAGTTAATCATCTGTGTGCAGAGACTAACAGTAAACTACTTGGGGTGCTGCTATTAAAACACACACACACACACACACACACACACACAAGCTGTCGGGGAACAAGGAAGGCTCTGGTGCCATTGCTCTTTAGTTCATTTGGGTAGAAAGTCAGATTCCTCATACTGGATTTTCATAAAACTGGGCAAACTAAGAGTTCTCCATGCACGATATGTCAACAGCCTATTGTATTTGAAATTATTCTTTAAAATGGGACGGGTAAAACTGGGCTATACTTTTTCCCTGCCAATTAATTGACTTGCTAATCTCCTGCCAGGATATGTCCATTTTAAAAAACAATTGCTTTAAACATTCATCAAAAAGCATGTAGCAAATTATACTTTGGCAGAAACATGAAGGCTAATATTTGGATCTGAGCACCCCCTCCCTCAGGGCTTACCGCAGGAAGGCAACATGGGTGGGGTTGGTTTTTCTCTCCGAGAAATGTGGCTCTTGGACAATGAGAGTCAAGTTCTCCAATTGAGGAGAACTTAGTTTTTTCTTTCCTGAGACAGGGTCTCAGTCACCCAGGCTGGAGTGCAGTGGCGTCATCATAGCTCATCGTAGCCTCCGATTCCTGAGCTTAAGAGATCCTCTTGCCTCAGCCTCCGGAGTAGCTGGGGCTATAGGTGTGCCCCACCATGCCCAGCTAAGTTTTTTATTTTTTGTAGAGATGGGATCTCACTATGTTGCCCAGGCTGGTTTTGAACTCCTGGTCTCAAGTGAGCCTCCTGCCTCGGCCTCCCGAAGTGCTGGGATTACAGGCGTGAGCTACCAGGCCCAACAAAAAGTACTTTGAGAAGTAACAGGGTGCCAAGAACTAAAATTGGCATGTAGGGTCAACCCCCTTCCCCACCTAAGTATTAGGGCCCCGTGGTATATAAAATTCTAATTGTGTGGTTGAAAGCTACCATGAGAAGGCCTCTCCTCTGCTCCCCGTATCCCATCATCTCCAGTAGGCCCACACCTGAACAGCACAGGTATGGAAGCATCTCCTCCCACCATCAGAGTGGGCGTGAGTGCTGGAACTCTGAGCTTGCGGAGCTCAGGTTCTGGGTCCACCCAAGTCTGGCGTGTTTCCCTAACTATAGAAGGAAGGTGTTGGAAATGGAATGTATCCTTAATACATCTTTTGATGTTCAAAAGAGAATAACTGATTTGTGTCATCTCTCCCAGTAAACCTTTCCCACTCTGAATGATTATTCTGGCCCCAAACCCAAGACTGTTGTTGACATAAAGTCAGTTGGGTCCCTAAACACTGTCCTGCCCAGCTCTGTGACACTCACACGTGAATTCTGTTGTAGGTGGCTCACGCTCCCCCACCTGCTGGGCTCCTATGACACTGTCCTTTTAGGCTGTTGGATAAAATACAGCCTGTCGTTCTACCATGATAAAGGCAATTTATGTGCACAAACTACACTGTCACTAAATTGCATGAATAATATCATCTTTCTTAGTTTCAGCTTCTTGCCAGTTAGCAAGCATGAAAAATAAAGGCGATGAATTAAGCTGTGGCATTGTGAAGTGTGGCTTAGATTTCCTTCCTTTCACAATACTCGGGTGTAATCCTGGCTCGTCTCCCCCACCCTGCCTCCAATGGAGAGCAATATGTCTTTGACTGCACCATAGACTTTGCTCTTCATTCTGCTGAGGGAAGATGGGACACATTGCCAGATTTCTATGAGAATTATAGGGTTTTCAGATCATCATGCAGAAAATTATTGAGGTTTAGTGTCATTGGGAAAAAGCATATTCTTAATTTGCCTGTAATTTTTCCTTTCACTGGGACTTTGGCTCCGTTTTCAAAGCACTTTTTGGAGCTTTCTTTTCCAATTTGGCATCCACGTTGTTTTTCCGTAAATGCCATTTAATTTTAGGATTCTTTTCTATTTTGATTGATATAAAGTATGTCATTCTGAAAGGAATAATATCAACACATTTTTGGGGGGAGAGTAAAGAACTCAGGAATATTGAGCTTAGTAATCACCCCCCTAGGAGTGAGTCTAGTGGTCATCGATACTGGGGAAAACCTCCCAATATAGCCAACGTGCTGTCTGAGTCTTGGTTGAGATTCTTGATCATAAGTGCTAGTTTGGACTGTAATTGGTTCACTAGTTAATACTTTTTTCTAAAGGAGTAAAGAATAGGGATAATGAAATTGTGCACACACAGGCCTTTTAATAAACTTCTCCCCTGTGCACAGCTCATTCGAACCCTACATATTCTTCGATCCCAGCCTCTTCAAGTGAAAATTGCTTTATAACCTCATACAGGGTAAAATCGCCCTCATCGTCATGTTCATACCAAACTCACCTCCACAAGGGGCACGGAGAGAGACCAAGGCTGCAGAGATACCCACAAGAGTGAGAATACAGTGGAGAGAACCTGGCATTTCTCTACTGGCCGCCTAGCAGTGAGATTAGAAGGTCCCTCCTGCCTCCTCCTCCCTTCTTTCCTCATGATTAGGGTCCCATCCCTGTGACAGGTGGCGATGTGGTTGGGCAGTAAAATTAGACGGGGGAGTTACCAGGAAAACCACTGCTCGGTTAGGGGTGTCAGTAATGCTCACTACAGATCAGGTTAGTGATGAGAGCCCCAGGCCAGGGGCCAGGAGAGCTCCGATCTCTTGTTTCTTCTGACTCAGTGTGTCACCTTGGCCCCTTTGCCTTATTGGAAAAAACGTTCAAGTTGCATAGATAACTAAATGATATCTGAGTTTTCTTTCAACTCTAAAATTTGTCCATCAAGCAGTCTGTTGAAAGAAGAGTAGGGGTTCCAAAAGCTCTGCTCTAGGCAGCCCTGTGGTCACCAAGACACTCCATCATTGTTGAGAATGAAATACTGAGGTTGATGGATTGTCAGTCTCATTCTTAGTCTAACTGAGGGCACGCATACAAATTCTAGCCACATTCCAGCCAAATTGAGATAGCTATTAAAATAGTAATGGATTTTTTTTTTTTTTTGGAGACAAGGTCTCACTCTGTTGCCTGGGCCAGCGTGCAGTGGCGTCGTCAAAGCTCACTGTAGCCTCAAACTCATGGGCTCAGGAGATCCTCCTGCCTCAGCCTCCCGAGTAGCTGGGACTACAGGTGCACACCACCATGCCTGGCTAATTTTTTTTAATTTTTTGTAGAGATGGGGTCTTGCTATTGCCCAGGCTGGTCTGGAATTCCTGGGCTCAAATGATCCTCCTGCCTCAGCCTCCCAAGGTGCTAGGATTATGGTGTTAGCCACTGTGCCGAGCTGTAATGGATTTGTTTAATAATTGTCTTTGAAATTCTTATTTCTTTCAAGGTAACACTAACAGACATCTTGAATTTCAGCAGAGATGGGTTTTCACATACTTCTCAGTGATCCCTGTGAAATAAATCATGTTGAAATATTTTCCCCTCATGAGTTTTTTGCCTGGAGGAAAATTCTTTACTTTCTTTTTCTTCTAAATGCATGTTAGAATGAAGTCTTTGAAAAGTCTTAGTGAGAAGAACAAACATGAGAATAGCATCCACCCTAGTTCTTGCTCTGGACTTTGTGCCCTGAGAATTAAGACTTAGACGGCTAGGAGAATGTCGAGGACCCCCACTGCATAAAACTCTGTGCCTTTCTGCCCCTTAGACAGTTGGTCTGTTGACTACTCACAGAGGCAAGTCTATGAGAGGGAAAAAAATAAATAAAAACTAGTAAATTTTCTATGAGTTATTTTAGCAACTCTTAATGTATGAGAGAGAAGGTGGCGTTTTCCCCATGAGATGCCTCCTCGTTCTGCCCAACTCTTTGGACACTCAGGGAAGAGAACGAGGAAGAATTATATTTAGAGTCTGATAAAGTTCTCTGTGGTTTCTCTCAAGAGAACAGACTCTTATTAACATTTGCAAAGTGTGAACAGAAGAATATTTGAACAATAAGCCTAGATTAAGTATTATTCTTTCCTTCATTTCCCTTCTTCTTAGGGAGGCCATGCTAAGCATTAACAATCTTCTTTGAAGTTAAATAGACTCCTGCTACTTTCATTACATTATTATTTTTAAGTTCTTCCTCTTGGAAGACTTGAGGCCAATGATGACCTGGCAGAAGCTGTCACATCCAGCTCACTCTTCCAGCCCAGTGAGGGTCCAGACATAAGAAGTTCTTTTTTTCCCTCCTGTTGCAACTAACTGACCCCACAACATCATTAATTAGAGGTCTGAGTTATTGCTGAAGGGATCAGGACAGGCCCCTCTCCTCTCTTAATTTCAGAGCATGAATAATAGTCCCAAACACAAAAATATAAGATCCAGAGCCCACCCAGAGCAGATGT
Organism: Lepilemur ruficaudatus; assembly: GCA_963574885.1. Classification (NCBI taxonomy): domain Eukaryota; kingdom Metazoa; phylum Chordata; class Mammalia; order Primates; family Lepilemuridae; genus Lepilemur; species Lepilemur ruficaudatus. Next base: position 9,058 of record CAUYRT010079954.1, on the reverse strand, counting down.
TTGGTGTACTGAACTTTCTGACATCGTACCAATGACTTAGAAATACAGACCTCAAATCAATAAGCAACCGATTATCCGGTAAATAAAAAGGTAGTATTTTGTGTTTGACATATTACTAATTACTAACAGCCCGCGTGTATGCACTAAAAGTAACTGATGCTTATTTTTAGATTGTTCCAAAATTACTGGCTAATCTACAGAATAATGAATGCTTTCTGAGAGCTGCTGGTAAGAAAATGTAAACATCGCTTGCTTTAAAAACGTGGAAATGGATTTAACAAAGTGGTACCCAGATCAGACAAAAGCAAAACGTTACAAAGCATTCATACTGTGTTGGATAACTTTGGCTTATGTATACTAAAAATGCTCCATTTGTTTTTATTCTAACATGTTGGTTGTTGAAATTTAGCTTTCTGTAAAAAACAGGCCCTGAAGAGCATTGTCAATGTGACTAAGACGAAATAGCCACACGGTTTCTGAGTGGAAGCAGTGGAAGGTTTCATGTTGCTGCAGGTAAAGGTCAACTTTGCAGTGTGAATGTGACTCGTCTTAGTTTGCAGAGCAGTAGATAAAATCAGATTTGAGGTCTTAACTCCCCAACGAACACGAGTAGTACACCTTTAATATCCTCATTTTCCAGGAATGGGAAAACAAATGCCGTGCGTACTTTCTAATAATTGGGAGCTAAACAGTGGCACAAAGAGATGTAAAAGACACTGGAAACCAGGGAGGGGGAGGGGTAAAATCCTACCTATCGGGTACAATGAACACTGTTCTGGTGACAGGCACACTAAGAGTCCTGACTTAAGTATTGTATTACACAAGGTATTCATGTAACAAAGACACTTGTACCCCGCTAATATTTTGAAATTAAAAAAAAGAGAAAGGTTCAAAAAAATCAAGACAGGAAGGTTTGTAAAATATTCACTCATGACCCTACCAGCATACCTTAATTTTCATGGCTCTTTAGCCCTTCCAAATTTTACCCATATGTATAAATAAATATATACATATATATTTGCAAGCATGAAACGAAATTTATTGAGGAAGGACAAGATAGGTTTACAGAGCAAGAGCAAGTTACGTTTGCCACAGTGTGGTGAACAGGCCTCTTGTCATAGCAAAAAGGCCAAGTAGGTATAAATATTTACCATAATTATAATCCTAACATAGCATCCCCTTCTCTTTGAAACACTTCTCCACACACAAACACACACATAAGTAAATAAATAAAATTCTCATTTTGGGGAAGCCCGTTTTGATTAACAGGTGGTTACCATGTATAATCTCTTTTTTCTTATAGTGAAAATAGACATCATGGCTAGGAGTTAATGCTAATAATTGTGACTGATTTCTAACAAAACATCACCATGTGTAGAGGACCACCTGGGTACCAGCTGGCTGTATTTTCCAACCTAAGTCCGGTGATCGGAAATCGTCAAGTTCTCAAATCTGTGAAAAAGTTAAAAAGATGAACCTACTACACTTAAATATACTTTATTGTTTTCCTACAAGTCCTAGTTTGCATGTTTATGGCATTTTTACTGTAGTTTGAAAATACAATCGATTCTCGTGATTCGTGGTAACTTTGTTCTATAAAGCGGCCCTAAACACTGACTTGGGCAATACCGGATTTCCTAAGGGAAATGTAGGGTTAGGTTCCTGTGAGCCTCCGTTCACATTTTTGTCAACCAGTCAACACAGATCCTTGTTTTATGTGTGTTTTTGTTTAAAGACACCTTATGTAATATGTATGGTTGATTCACTAGCTTTAAACTCAAAGCCAGCAGCACAATAGCTCACGGCTGAGCGAAGCTTATCTAAGGCTGTGTGTTTTCTCTGTAAGGCATGTCACAGCCTTCTTGAGCTTAGGAACACCAGGCAGCACTAAGGCACTGTACTTGGATACTTGGGGACCATTTTAAATAGCAAAATCTCTCTCTCTCTCTCATACACACACACAAAATGCAAAACTTGTGGCACTAAATAGACTATGGAAAGAACACTTCTTTATAGTATAAAAACTGAAACAAGAAGGTAGAGCACTGTTTAGCCTCCACCTGGGAACGTGCTTGGTAACCAACTCGAGTCATCTGCTGCTCTGTGTGTGTCCATGGTGACCGCGAAAGTGCTGGGAGCGTGAATTTGGGGAGTTACAAGTAAATTTTAGCAAGTAAGTATATTTACAAATATAGAAAATACAAATAGTGGGGATCGACCGTATAATAATGTACTAGTTCCCAGCAACTTTTTTTCTCAATTTTTTGCTTTTGCTTAAGGTGCAGGTGAGATCGATGCTTCTGGATTTGTGGGTGTTTAGCATCAGTGCAGTTTGGTTAATGGTAGAATTTTCCAGAGTAGTCTCTCCTCTGCAGGAACAAGGGTCCTGGCCTTCGTTGCTACCTTCTTGGCTTCGCTGATATTCCTTTCTGAGCTGTCTTTCCATACCCGACCCTCCGGTGGACTTGGCCTTGTTGTGGTGAATCTCCCAGGGGAGGGAAGCCGCTGCCCGTCTTGACTGGCCATTTCCCTTTCTACTCAGGCCTGCCCAGAAGCGCAGAAGAGAAGTTGAGTTTAATTCATAAATTCAGCAGCTTGAGGACTGTTGATTTTGCTGTGATTCGGTGAAACAGTGATTGAATTGGGCTACAAGGTCATTGGCATCGGTGCTGTTTCATTTCATATTATTTTACGTGTGATTATTCTAATAAGAGGACAAATTGGGTTTGATGCCATCTGCCGATCGTCCATCTTATTGGTGACGTTGAACATAATGCGGAAACATGCAAGGAATTATATGGCATTTCAGCTTTGACATGCTTTGAAAGATGAAGGTCTTTTCATAAATGCCAAAGACACCACCACTTAAAATTCCATCTAGTTCTGCCTGATTTGAGAGCCTCCCTTGCTGTTCCTGAGATAGCTACTAATAAGAATCCTTTGGAAATCTGGGTTTGAATTTGTCAAAAACTTTTTAAACCGACATTAAAATGTTTTATCCTCTTAGACTCTAGCCCTAGTTTTGTCGGTTGGAAATTCTCGTTCAAGCCGTGTCTCAACTCTCGCCTGATTAGATGGGGGCAGCTTTTCAAATCCATGCCACGGCCTTGCTCAGCCTGGATTTGCTCGTTGCAAAGGGCGGCTTTTTCTGGCTTGCCGAATGTGCTTCCAATCCTTCAGGTGTTTCTGGGGTAGACCCTGGTGTGACTTCCACACGGAGTGGAGCGAGTGGGTCTGTGGCAGGGGTCCGTCCGAGAGGGAAGCTTTGTAAGAGGGAGATGCTGCCATGGGCGGGGAGGTGGGGAAGACAGAAGGCCACCTGCTGTTTAGGGTTCCCCATGTCCTCGCTCTGATTCACCCTTGCAAGTACCTGAGGCAGGTGACAGCCAAAAGACGGCGCGGCACCACCAGCCATCCGCCAGGGAACGTCCCGCTGTAGTGTAAAGCCCAGCTCACTGGCTTGTCTTCGTGATACTTTTGGATGACAGTTGTAAGGATTTGTGCCTCTCGTCCTTTGAGCCTGTTGGTGCATGGTCTGCAGCGCGGCGAAGCCGTCACGGGTGAGATGCTTTAGAGCGTGGTGACGCCACCTCTTAGGCTCTGTGTGAAATTAGCAAGAAGCAACATGGTCCTTGTGAGCCACTTTGGAATGGGCTACACGCACCGTGGGGAAAACATTGGAGCCACCATGGGGGTGTCAAGGGTCAGGCTAACCACTGGCTTCTGGAAAGACTTCATTTTTGAAAAGACTGTTAGGCAGAAGACAGGTGAGAATTACCCTGAGAGGCCCGATGCCTAGAACTCTGGTCATTGTGCGCAGGCTGTGGGGAGAGGCACTGTTTGTAGTGAGATGAACAGGAATTTTGAAGTTACACAGACCTGGTTTTGAATTCACTTATGAACTATGTGACTTAGAGAAAGCTATTTAATCCCACTGACTTGCATTTGTAAAGTGTCCAAAAATAATACAGAGCTTGCAGAGTTGTGTGGATAAGAGATAATCTATTCAAAGCATCTGGAGGGTTGGAGGCACAAAGTGGGCATTAGGGAAGTGGCAGGTCCCCTACATCAAGTCCCATTCATCCATTCAAGGAATGTTTGGGTGCTGACTCTGGTCTAAACATTATGTTAGGCACTGAGGAGATAAAAGGAATGAGAGAGACAGTGTAAACTGGTGTGTGTAGTCTAGTGGGGACTGCAAATAAATAGGTAGTTAAAGCAGATTTTGATAAGTTCTGTGAATAAGAAGAAGCTGGTGACATGAGAACACATAAAAGTGGCTCTTAACCAATGCTTGTGGGGTCAGAAAACTTTTCCATGATGAAGAATCATCTACATGGAGCCTTGAAAGATGAGTTAGACCGGCAAGGAAGCAGGCAAGGATTGGGCTTCTAGACACATACACAGGGAGTGTGTGCAAAGGGCCGGGGAGAAGAAAGCATGGATCTTTAGTGGAAATGAACCACGTTCAAGGCACCTTAGCATAGGTGTAACAGGATGTGTTGGACTTCAGGGTGTGGAGAGAGGATGCACAGAACCAAATGGCTAGCATTAATATTAAGGGAAATAGGGAGCCACGAAAGGTGTTAGACACAGAGTGACATGATCAGATTTGCTTTGAAAGGCCACTATTTGCAGGGTGGAGACAGGACAGCAGCATGGGGTGGGGCAGGCAGTTGTAAGACAGCAGGCAGGGACAGTTGCTGCCGTAACCCACATGGAGGACAAGCAGAGCCCACTTTAGGGTAGAGGTTGTGGCTGGGAGGAGGATGCAGAGAAGCGGCTGGAGTTCAGGAATGGAGGAGAGGGAAGAAGAATGAGGAGTTGGGGTGGGGTGGGGATTCTTCAGTTTCTAACAGTGACATCAGGTGGATGATGGATCTCTCACAGGTTGGGGGAACAATCTGAGAGGCTGAAGTAGATAAGGAGTTTGGTTTTGGTTTGGGATTATGCATTAGCAGGACATTCAACTGTCTTTAGGCAGTTGAAACAACATAAGTTAAGGCCAGGAGATAGGTGTGAGCTAGAGGGATTGATTTGAGTCGCATGGGCATGTGGATTATTGGAGAGCGAGGGTGTGCATTGACTAAGGATTGTGAGCAGAACCAGAAGATGGGAGCCTAGGACAACCCTGTACGCAGTGGTGCGTGGCCAGACGTTGAATCCTTTCCTGGAAACCTCTTTGCATTTTACCAATTTCAGTAAGTTATTAATACATCCATCAGCAAGTCAGGGCAAATAGAAGGGTGAGAGAATTTTCTACATTTTTATGTCGGGTAATAGCAAAAACAAAACTATATTTTAACAGGACACATTTTAACAAGTTTAGAGAAATGGTGACAAGGACTTCATAGAGACAAAGTGTTCTAAGGAAGGAAGACATTCCTGAGAGAAATCATTGACATAGATCAAGGCCCCAATAGTAGCAAAACCGGCGTCTACGAGCTAAAGGACGCTGCGATTAAACATTGCTCTCTAGGGGATTATGAAATTTATCTTTCAGGATGCAGGATTTAAGCGCTTCTAGACAGACATGCCTCACTTGCGCCTGTTACTTTGCAAATAAAATTGAAATAGCAAGAATTCTATCCTGCAGGTGAATGCAGTTGTTTTTAACTGTGTAACTTGTTCCCTTCTCTAACATGGGAAATATTTTAATTTAAACGTCTGAAGTTCTGTAGGTGAGGAGAAAGCACGCAGCAATCAGAATTAACAGTGGGGATGTCTGGCATTTATGTTCTGTCTTGCTAGGATTTCCTGTACAGTAGCAGTGAGGACAGGTTCTCTGTGTGCAACAGACAGGGGACCTCTTAGCATTTTGATGTCTAGTTTAGCCATGTTTTTTTTAAAAGTCTGTACCACGGTCTTGGGGTCAAGAAAAGCAACACAAAAATGATCTAAAATGCACATTGGGAAGCCTGTGTTCTGTCTTTGAAAACCTTTTCTCTCGTTATCTCTAAATTGCATTTCTATTGGAGACATTTTACTTAAAGTAGTTTCTGCAGAGGAAATTGGCACGGAGTTAATGATCTAGATCTTACGGAAAGCTAAGAATATAAAATGAATGCGGTGTCCTGCACACGCTTTAATTTCCTAGCAAGGTGACTCAGGGTATAGAAGGGTGTGCCAGTACCAGGAGCCAAAATCTCCAACTGCTCCTCAGGTTACAAGCTCATGGCATCGTAGCGTGAAGGGACTTAAAATCTTGCTTATTTACCGTGAGCACTCTGGTTATGTAATTTTTCTTAGGGTAGACACCATTGGGTTTTGTGAAGCAGCATCAGTGTGAATTTTTTAAAATGTTATTTTTTTCAGGATAAAAAATGTTGGAAAAGTATGCAAAACCCTCTTTCCTGCTCCCATTCCCAAGAAAGAATCCCCGTGAACACCTTTGTTTATAATTTTCAGCATTTTATCTATGCATAGATATTTTTAGACAAAAATAGGACCTTTTGGAACGCTTTCATCTTTTAAATTTGTCAACATTTCATGAGGATGTTCTCAAGTCATCAAAGAAGTGATACACGTTTTTAAACTAACTCGTATCTTCTCACCACTGAAAATCCATCCCATTTCGACTCTCTGATCTCTTTGCTTCTGCTCAGCAGGCCCCAACCTTAGAGGCTGTCTTCAGGAAGCAGTAAATGTAAAGTTGCCTTGTCATAACACCTTTAGGAATAATTATAATTCTTCTGCCTCACTTAAGCCAGAGGTGTCAGTTTAACTGTGTGATGGATAGCCAGAGTCCAGTATTTATTTCATTCAGTTAGAGAAACTCCCAGTTGGATATGTAGCACGTCATAACCGTCACCACCTCCATCAGAAAGCATTAACTAAGCACAGAATTTGCAGAGTATCCCATAATCAACAGAAAAACTACACCACTCCATCCCTACCTGCAAGGATTTGCCACTGTAGGTGAATGAATTGGATTTTCCTCTTTCAAGTATACGGCTCCTAGCATAACAGGAGCCAAAGTTGTTCTTAGCTCTATTACTCGTAGGTGGTTGTGGGCTAATGTGAATCACTGCTGGTAGTCAAGCCATAAGCTGTGGTCTGTAAAATCAGGGTGGAACCCAAGCATGACGGGTTTTGAATCTGCCAATTCCAACTAGCCAGATACTCCTTGCAAAATGAACTGGGTAGTTTGCTTTACAACGTCATGCTAGATAGAAATTTACCTCCCTCAAATCGCCACCCATCTCCTTTTCTAAAAATAAGAGATGGCTTCAAGATTGTTTACTGAAGACATCACAAAAGGAAGAGCTAGGTCGGTCGAATCGGCCGTGGGTGGACCCAGATTTAATGGGGATGATTGAGGATCAGACAGGGTAGGAATTTCCTATTCTCATGCATTCTTCTTGGGGTCTCTTGTATCTGTGTTTTTTACAAGTCGCTGCCCACACAAAAAAAGATCTGCAGAACCCACTGGGTGCTTTGCTAAAGCCAAGAGCTCAGTAGCGTCCTTGACTTTGACATCCTTTAGCACTGAAGGCATCTGACTCAGTCATAATCGTCTTTAATAAGTCGCTATAAAACCTACAATATTACTCAAGTGAAGATATTACCAGATAACTGGGAGATATTACTGATTAAGGACTATGTGGAAAATTCCTTTTAGAAAATGAAGTCTTTGTCAAAGGGACCAAAGGATTTTTGCAGATGAGCATATGAGAAAGATATTTTAAACCAAAGGTTTGTGAATTCCACATATTAAATACAAATAGCTATTAAAATATCAACTTTATTACAATCAAAAAGTAATTAGAGCTGTAGAAACTTACAAAACTAAAATGCAATAAATCCAAAAATAGAAAAACATATTCACCAGTTAACTCTAGCTAAAACTTTTTGCTTCTTTTTGCAGTGACAGAGGGAGAAAAATCCATCCTAAATATGTTTTATGGTAAAAAAAAAAAAAAAAAGTGAACATAATATTGCTAGTAAACAGAAGAAATAGTGAGAGGCATTGAGAAGGCTCAAGTTCATCTGCTGATTGCCACTAAGATGTTCTAAGGAGGTTCTCTGCTGTTTAATTCTCCGAGTTTAATGTTTGATTTTCTTAAAAAGTAATTTGAAAATTCAGGGTGTACAAGGCTCCGTGAAGGCTCATCTTGTTGAAAGGACTCCCCGTCATAAAATGAGCATGTGGGCTCCTTTATCCTTTTTAACGGGATGGAGTGCTTGGACCCGTGAATACAAGATTGGTAGAAGTTGATGTTTTTCCTTTATGCTCAGAGTTATGCTTCTCCAGGACAGGAAGGCTGAAGTCTTTTAGATGGAACCATACGAAATTGACAATTCCATATGTCAAAAACAGTTAAATGTCTATAGTTTCTCATGGTTGCTGCTAATGAATTCTAAATGGGAAGGAGACCAGACACATCAGAGTTGACAAGGAATGGGGTTCCATGTTTTAAGGCTAGAAGCCTGTCTAGCCTTAGACAAACAAAATGTTTGTCACATTTTTGCTTCTCTAGAATTACTTGCTTCTCTAGAATAAATTCTGCATCCAGGTTACCATTTGGGGTTGTCAGGATTTTTTGGATCTTAGTCATTCTCCTAAGTGTGTAATGGCGGTTCATTGTTGTTTTTATTTGCAATTGTCTAATGACAAATGATGTTGGGCATCTTTTCATATGCTTATTTTCCATCTGTATATGTTCTCTGGTGAGGTGTTTGTTCAGACCTTTTGCCCATTTTTAAACTGGATGGTTTTCTCATTGAGTTTTAAGCCTTCTTTGTATAATAACTTTGCTTATTTTTCACAGCCAAAATATTCTACGTATTTTAAGAGACCTTAAATGCAATCATCAATTTCTTAACTTTGCAGATTTTTAAAAATTAATTCAGAATAAAGTTTACTCTTCCTCCATTAGTGCTGGGTAGGAGATTTTTTTTTTTTTTTGCTAATTTCTTTTTTTTAATTATTGGGGGAAAACTACAAAGCATTTACAGTACAATGTTTACAGTCACAATTTGTAGTGAGCTGATTTCCCAAAATATATTACCACTCAAGTTGACTTATCTTGTTACATTCAAAAACCTACTCTGTCAA
>CAUYRT010079953.1:0-20511 GCA_963574885.1 Lepilemur ruficaudatus | reverse complement strand
AGTTTAGATTGGCTGTCCAGGGAGCCTCTTGCTAGAATGGTGAATCAAGTCAGGACTTGAACAAGGTGAAGCTTCAGGCCAGGGACCTATGGAGGGGAGGGTCTTCCAGGCAGAGAACAGCAAGTGCAGAGCTCCTGCAGGAAGAGCGTGCGTGCAGGGTTCGGGGAACAGGGAGAAGGTCAGCGTGGCCAGAGATTGGAGTGCAGAATGAGAGTAGTGGGCGATGAGATCAGGGTGAGGGGGCAGATTGTACAGGGCCTTGTAGGCTACTGCAAAGATATTGGCTCTAACCCTGAAAGAAGTGGCAGTCAATGGAGGGTTTTAATCAAAGCATTGAGATGCTTCAACCCTTGCATTGAGAACGGAGTATACAGGAGGGAAATGGGGGCTTGGGTGAGGGCAGAAGTAGGGAGACCACTTAGGACTCTAGTCCAATAACACAGGGCAGAGAGGATGTGACTGGGACCACCATGGGTGCAATGGAAGGGATGAGAGAAGGTGTTTCAGAGAGGAGAGTGTGAACCAGTGCAGCTCGCCGCCACGCAAATTGCGGGCTGAGAATTCACCATTGAGTTTGGAAATGTAGATGTCATTGGTGACTTTGACAATGGCAGTTTAGCTGGAATGGGGACCTTAAAATTATAAGGGAAAGCCAGTCAAGATAGAATGGAAGGAGAAAGATGAGAAAGCACTTTCAGGGAATTTGCTTTTAATGAAAAGGAAAGAATCGGGGTGGGAACCAGGGGGAATTCAAGGGATCAGGAAGAGTTGTGTTTTGTTTTTAAAATGAAATAATTGCAGGTTTACAATAATGGGAAGATTCAACAGAGAGAGAAAAACTGATGATGCAGGAGATTATACATTAAGGAAAAAATTTTCCAAAGACTATACTTGCTACCCTCAGGACGTGCCGTGAGATGCATTCTGATACTCTATCCTTTTCCAATCTGTTCTGCTCTATCCTGGTTTACCCTGGATAGAGCCTGGATTACCCTGGTCATGCCACGTGAAATTGATTTCATAACTCGAGGTTTGACAAAAGCACTGTATCCACATGCTGCTTAATTCAAGTTCCCTGCTCTTGCATAGAATCATCTTTCTGTCACAACACTTACCATGGGGGATGGCTTTGCTCAGAAAAGTCAGGGGGAGGCAGTTTGCAGACACTAGAGAAACTCAAGAATGTTACAGCCTGACTGTGCTGACAGCCTAAGACTTGGGAGCTTAAGCGTTACTCAAATAGGACTTTTCAGTTGATTAAAGTGCTAACGCCGCCTCCATGGAGTCTATTTGTCCAAAGCCAGCCATATACACAGGCACCGGTCACATCTAAAAGAGCAAGAAAACAAATAAGAATTGATGAAATATTCATCTGCCTGATAATATTGTTTGTTTTGTGCAGACTTGATGTTTGCTTTCACCCTCCTAATATGAATCTTTGGCATTTTAACACACTAAATTGACATTTTTTTTTTAGCCGCCTCAACCAAGGAAGAAAAATTGACATTTTAAAATGAGATTTTCTTGATTTCATATGTGTGGGAATGTTAAGTTAATTATCTTAATGGTAAAACAATAAAAAATAATGCCTACATGAGACTATAAAATAGCAGATTCGTTAACAGCTATAAGCATTTTTAGAATAGATCCTGTTCGTGTGCATACACACACCCCCAACCAAATTATTTCACAATTGAAGTCTAGCTCATGTGTTGGCGGCACCCAACAAGTATTTGCTAAATGAATGGATGAAGAAATGAATAGATGAATGAGTGCATGCAGCCCACCTACCTTGTGGAGGTATGAGATTTGACTTAACTTTTTCAGCTTACGTTTTCTTCCTTTTCCCCCTTCCTGAATCTACTCAGAGAAAAGAATATTTACCAATCTCAAACAGGCTGTGATGTGAATATATATTATGAAAAGTACCATGAACTTTAAAGAAGAAGATGTTTTTAGAATGATAATGCCACTTTTGCTACCTTTCTGCTTGGCCCCAAACCATCCAGTAAGGTTGGCTAATGATAAGCACAGTGTGCAGAAATTCTCATCTTAGACAAAAAATAAAACATGCTTATTTAAACAGAGCTGAATTTGGAAATGTAAAGATGTTGAGCTTGAGTAAACTGGGTTACTCAAATTTGCATCAACACTGTCATCTTTGATCTCATTCCTCCTAATGTTGAAGCATCAAGATGACATTGCTTCAAAACAGAAAACTAAGTACACAAATAAATACCAAAAGCAAGTTTTACTTCCTGTGAGAATGCAAAGATGCTGAGAGCTCATAGGTTGTGCAGATTGGGCTTCCCTCCCATGTTTAAGGAGGGCTTGGGCTGATGCCACTGGGCCAGAGTTACCCGAGCAGCTTGAGTTAATTTTCCAAGGATTGATATACTTACGATAGCCTATCTTGTCCAGTTTCACCTGGGACAAAAACCATGCATATCTGACATGACTAGAGGAAGGAGTCCTGCCTCTGGATATGGGGTCAAGTAAAACAAAAGGACCAAAGTAGGCATCAAATGCACTGATTAAGCTCCATGAGCACAACCCTGTCATCAGCTAAGCAAATGTGAGAGACACTAGTCTAATTATTACCTAAACATATAGGATTGTACCTTGGGTGAAGGCTGAGTCTTGCAGAAGGGAACGCAAGAATGGGAGGCAGGGAACAGGAGGGGTTTTGGCTGGAGACAATCACTCTCTTAGTATAATGGGACCAAGTGACAACTTTCCAGTTACCACAAAGAGTTGGCTAGTGAGCCATGGCACATGAAGTCCTAAGACCACCATGATCTTGACACCAGTACTCTGGAATGGGAAATTGCCACCCGCACTGGCCACTATTCTACGGGCAAAGCTTGATTGCTCCGTGCAGGAGAACTCCTTTCCACGGCGCAGTGCTTGATTGAGTAACTGGGACTTGTAGTTCAGCTCGCCAAGCTGACCCATCCCAAACTGACTGGCTTACCTTGACATAAACCAGTCAGTTTGGCTTTTGAGAATAAACAGTACATTAGGAATGAGAATTTTTTAATTCTATTTGTTACAAATAGTCTGTAGCCAGTAACAACCCCAAATTATAATTTTACATCTTTTCCTCAACACCAGCAATAGTGAAATAAGGAAATATAATGGAAAAGGCATGGACTTTGGACAAAGGTGAAGCTTTATTCAAATCTACCTCTATTGTGTTCAGCAATGTGACTCTGAACAAGTTATTAAGATTTCTGATCCTCACTTTTCTCATATACAAAATGAAGACAGTATCTAACTGGTGTGATTGTTATAAGGGGCGAATAAACCGTAAAAACACTAAAACGTTACATGACTCAGTAATGGTAGAGCTGTGATGCTTACACTCTGTTTGTGAGCATGTATTCCTCAAGGTGAGGCTTGGGGACTCTACCAAACTATCTGTCTGGATCAGTGATTCTTAGACCTAGCGGTACTTGAGAATTGCCTTTTAAAAATATCCTTGATAGATACCCACTCCAGACTAATAGAATCTTTCTGGGTGGAGCCCACATATTTTGTAAAAGCTCTCCAAGTGATTCTCACGTGTGGTCAAAATTAAGACCCAGTGGTCTCAGTGAATTAGCAATACCCCGCAACACACACACACTTACGTATTAACACATTGCCTGAACCTTCTGTCCCTAGTGAGACCAGCTCTGAAAGCGCTCTATTCACTGTTGCATAGGTCTTTCTATTTTTAGTGACATTCGTTTTTAAAATTCTCTAAAACAACAGAAACAAAATCCAACTTGAAATTCTGCAGTTATCGTTTCTTTCACCTCTTCATTTAAACCCAACACAGGTGCCACCTTTAGTAATTAAAATTCATTTTAGAAGTCCGTACATGGCTGAAAATTTGATGAGGCTAAAAATTATTTTTTTAATGACGATATTTACATTTTAAAGACAGGACTTCTTTCAATGCGATTTTAAAATGAAATGTGTCAAATTTTTATGAATGTCTTTATTTTTGTGTATATGCCCATAAAAGATGAGATATTTTAAAGAATTTACTCACATTTTTTATGGTGGTCTAGCATTTTTACAATTGCATGTGTTTATAAGGCGTAAGGGGCATAGAGGAGAGAATTTGTTGGAACATATATGATTAGGAATGTATATCAATCTATGGATTTTCACCATAAGGACAAACAATATTATACTACATTGTGTCTTCTTTTTATTTGCCTCAGCCAGGTCTGTTTATTAGTACTTTTATCATTTAGTTTTAGAAAGAGAAAAAAGGAAAAATGATAAGGACAGTTGTATCAGATTGTGTTTGGAAGCATATAGGAGAAGATTATGACAAAAAATAGCATAAGCAAGAGTCTTAGGGCTGCTGTAAAAGATTACCGTGAATTTGATGGCTTAACACAACAGAATTTTATTCTCTCCCAGTTCTGGAGGTCAGAAATGTGAAATCAAGGTGTCCACAGGGCCATGCTCCCTCTGAAGGCTCTGGAGGAGGACGCCTCCTTGCTTCGTCCAGTGTCTGGTGGCTTCAGGCGGTTCTTGGCTTGTGGCTGTTTCGCTCCAATCTCTGCCTTCACCCTCACGTGGCCTTCTCCTGTTATCCCGGTGTCTTCTCCCCTTCTGTGCCTTATAAGAACACTTCTCATGGGTTCAGGGTGCACCTGGGTGATCCAGATGACCTCGTCTCGGGATTCTTAACTACATCTGCAAAGACTCTTTTTTTCAAATAAGGTCACATTCACAGGTTCAAGGGTCAGGATGTGAACATATATTTTAGGGGTCACCCTTCAACCCACTACAGCAAGTGAAAAACTCATGTCTCAGGTGACAAGAAGTTCTAAGTGGGCTGCCTCTTTCCTTCTTTCTTCCCTACTGGAGTGCGAAGACTTTCGTCTCAGGCTCGGTAGCCTCATTACTGCATGGCATCTGCTTCACCTTCAGACAATACACCCGTGCTCCTGGCAGGAAGGATGGGGAAGGAGCAACAAGCCTAAAGGAGGCAATCAGACAGGGCCTGTCCCTTTCATGAAAGCTTTCCTGGAAGTCTCGCCAGGATTCCAACTTGCATTTCATTGCTAGGACTGGATCACAGGGTCACCTCTTGCTACTGGCAGTCTGGAAAAGTGCACTGTAATAGAGGAAAGCAAGGATAAAAGCAATTGTGAATGGTTTGAGGTGGTCAAACTTTAATGTCTACTGTAACTGTTTAAAGGGAGAACACAGTATTGGCTTAAGACCTAGATCTTTTAAGAACTGCCCCAGTGGTGTGCTATCTGGAACTGGACTCTAATGTCCCCCTTCCATGTGACAGCACTGTTTGGGTTTGACTCTTCTGTATGTTACTGCACAGTTGTGTAGTATTTTCTGAATGTTGATGGCACATGTTCTGAGTCTTTAGATGAAGGGAGAGCAATAGGATTGTCAGATTTGCAAATAATATGCAAGGCATCTAGTTAAATTTGGATTTCAGATAAACAATGAATAAATTTTTAGTATAAGTATGTCCCAAATATTATACTTATATTAAATAATTATTCATTGTTTATTTGAAATTCAAATTTAACCAAGCATCTTGTATTTGCTCTGCTATGGGCTGGAGCCTTTTAGCCATGGACTAACTCCCCAGAAGTGGAATCATTGATTATTCCTATTGTTATAAAACACAAATCTTAAAGTTGTTAACAGTAACCCCACCATGCATGGCAATTGTGCTTAGATAGGAAGAGAGAATGGATCCCTTTAATATGGAAATACTTGAGTCTCAGAGGTATTCCTTTTAAACATTAGTCTTGTCCATTGGGGGACAATGCACATCCTATCTTAGGAAGTCTATTCTATGAGGAAGATGATCTATTCACCCATGACTATTCAGTCTCAGGTTATGATGGAAGGTACAGGTTTGTGTTTCCAGGCTGTGAGCCGTGTGTGTGTGTGCTAAAGGCTGCAAGAATAGACTGTTATAATTAATCTGTTCTAATTTTGCAATATCTTTAAAAATTTCCTGCCGGGAACTAAGGTCCAAGCTTCACGATAAATAATTGCACAGAATGGCAGGCAATCCCATTGTAATTATTGTCATCCTTGGTCTTGGGACTCATTTTATCCAAAAATGCATTGTTGGCACTCGTGATACTTTCCTACTAAAGAATGGCTCATACCCTGGCAGAGAAAACCTCTGGAAGGAAGTGTAGATTAATTTCACCTGCTGTGGGGTTCATTTAACAAATGAGCTACCCTCATCCCCCATCTTCATGGGCTTTGACAGAGAGAAGTGAGAAAAATGGGGTAATCAATATCACTGGAAAGAAAAAATATATAAAATTAGACAAGACTGCTGCCTCACTAATTGGTGTGCTACATCAGGAAAAGAGACTAATAACTCTTTCTCATTGATTTTAGAAAGTGTATAATTGAGGCCAAAGTTGATCATGAAATTGGCTGGAAACCAAAAAGTGTACCTGGAAAAAAATCACTTACCTTGAGACTGAACACGAGCAACTGTCAATGCCAACAAGTCACCGCACAGTTGTAGGCTAGCAAGTGCGCATAAAATCAGATAAGGAAATTAGAAACTTGATGTGTGGCTCTCAAATGCTCCAAGGGAAAGGATCATCTCAATTTAAAATTATGGGTTCACAAAATTGACAGTGATTGGAATAGATTTCTACTTGCTTCAAAATCCATATAAATTTCAGAGACAATTTCATTAATACACATTTCTGCTTTCCAAATAATTTCTTTGTATTCTTATTAAATCTTCATATCACCAAGATAGGACTCTCCAAATTTCTTTCCCAGTGGGTTTGTGTGCATTTACACCCCATGACAATAAGAGCTCTATTTGTGTTTGGAGAAGCTTCAACCTAATAATGGCAGAGTGGAGAGATCCATCTGTCACTGCTACTGACCATAGCTCCTACATCTGCCCACGGAAGGCTAACTGGCCGTCTTTCCCCCTGCAGTGGCCAGAGAAAACACCCTAACTACATAAACTGGGAATTTTTCCACCACAAGAAAGAAATAACTAAACAGCTTCAAATGTAATTAGATTAAAATAGACTTTTAGCTATCAAGTGTAATTCACAAAGAATATCATTGACTCCAACAGAGACATCTCTTTTGTTCATTGCTATAATACTTTGTCAGTATTGTAGTTTTTTTGGTCGCATGATACTTCAATGTCATTTTCTTTTTTGAAACTTAAGGCTGAGGATGTAGCTAGCAGGGACTGGTCACCCAGAGGCACATTGAGTGTATCACATCTAGTAAAAAATCATTAATCATGCAATTTAAAAATTCTCCCTAACATATGGCAGAGGAAAAATGTGTCAGTGATATTTTCTTTCTCCTCTAGTATCACTAACTTCTTGGAAAGGGCAACAACAGACTAAGATAAGGCAGCCAGTTAGGAGCGTGGCTGACTTCAGTAAAAGCTCTTAGCTGTAAGCAAAAGCAACCATTGGAATATGAAGGCAGAAATAGTGAAGGCCATACTTTAAAGGCTGATTTTCTGATTTATGAAGGGCCCTACTTTCTGAGTGCAGGTGTACCAGGCACAGGGGACAGCCAGATATGCCCCCATCTTGTTGCTTTGGAAAGAAAAAAGGATGGCAGAGTCTAGGAAGGAGGCCAGAGGAAGTTGTGGTGAGTAACCAATTCATGTATCAGAGCCAGCTTCCCATTACAGCAAAGACAATAACAAGGTGACTTACCGTTTATTGACTACCCACTATGGGCCAGTCTTTCTTAGGTGGGGAAACTGAGGCTTCGAGAGGTAAAGCAACTTGCCCAAAGTCACGCAGTCATTCACCTCCTGGTCTCTCTGACTCCAGGCCAGTGCCAGCATCATGAATAGAATGTTTCCCAGTTTTAAAATATATCCCCACCATTTCTTCAAGGTTTCTTCTTTGCTGTCCTCCCCGCTGCCCCTGCCACTCACCACCACCAAATACTCCTCACATGTCCCCACAACATGTGGGGCTATGGAGAGCGTTCCCAATGGCTCCCTGGGTGTAGCTTGACTTCACCATCACCTAAGATTGTACCATATCCAACAGTGTTGTATTCATAGAATATCATGGTATTTAGATTTTGGAGATCTGGGTGTGAGCCTTGGATATTGCTGATTTCTTCCTTACTTTATTCAACAAATATGTGTTAAGTGTCAAAAGTTAATTTATTACGAAGCTAATGGAAACTTAACCTGCAGAGCTTCTCATTTGCACAGACCCTTTTCAAAGTCTTGGGAGAGGCTCTATTCTCATTTGGTCAGATATTTTTGTAAACTTTGCAAGAATAAGATATTTTCACCAGGATCAGTTCAGGGTGCTGAGTCTCTTTCCACTCAGTTTTTCCTGTGTGTTTCCTGGGATTGGGAGGCTGCAGGCATTTCCAGGGTTCTGGCTGAGGGAAAGCGATTGAGGATACGTTTCATGGGCTGTGTGAATGCAGTTCCGGGTCACTTCCGTCTGTGGTCAGGCTGTTGCTAAGCATCCTGGGGTTAGCAATGTTTCCAGGAATACTGCTACTGCCAGCTATGTCAATCCACCCAGGGTTTTGGCATAAAAGTGCGGGGCTAGAGGTCATATTGGACTGTGAATGTGTCCTACAGTGCTTGACACCATAAGCATATGGATGGTAGAGGAGAAACCAGCCAGAGCTAGCCTTCGGAGAATTCCAATCACCAGTCACATAGAACTAAAAGTAGGAAATTCAGCTCCCATTGATTCCTGGACAAAACAGAAGTTCTCTCTGGTTAGGAATATACTAAAAAATACAGCAGATATAATTATAAATGTTTTCTTTTTGGTGGGAATTACATGAAATATATTTTAATAGATTTCTTGTTTTTGTAGGGCACAAAGCTGTATACCAAAAAACAGTGAATCTGTGTGTGAAGTTGCAAGTTTTATCTCCGTGAAATATTGATATTGACAAAGATAACGTGAGACTCCTATTGAACCATTATAATTGAAGACATCAACAACAAACTGTTGAGTGTCACCAGTTCAAAGAGTATCTAAGATTGGTCACTGAACAAAATATCCCAAACTCCCTAAAATCCTGCACCTCTACATGAAAGAAACCTGATAGACATTTTACACAACAATCCTAATAACGTACATGACGTTACAAAGAATAAGCTGTAAAGCAGAACGGTCAATACAAAATAAACAATGAATCAATGAATCAATACCAAAAAAGGCAAAACAAAATGAAATAAAATTTTAATCAACTATGCTAGAGGAAAGAATGTTACCTTTCAATTCTCTTTATAGAAGATGATATTATGAAATGATTATCATAGAAAGAGGTGATTAAAGAAGATATAGTCAAAAATGTAGATAAAAAGTATTATAGATATGAACACACAGTTAATTAATAAACATATTGTGTCCTTTTACTGAACTTTGTGATTTTGTGTTAGTTTTGACTATTTAAAAATAATTTATAAAATAAATAAATAAAAATAAAAATAATTTATTATGATTTCTAATTCTAAGCAAATGTTCACTTTTATATTTTATATTTGTAAATTTGTATCTTTTTTTAAAAAAGTGAGTCCTTTAGATGTACAAGCTTCAGGCCTCATAGACCTGGACCCACCCCTGTTGTCTCTTGCTAGTTACCAATGAGAGAGCACTAGGAATACAAAATCTCCTCCCCTTCTGGAATTTTGCATTCTAATAGTGTGAGTTGTTTAATAACTAAGTAAAATGTGTAGTGAATTAAATGGTGATAGATGCTCAGAAGAAAAGTAAAGTGGAGAAGGGGAGGAAAGGCTGTCGAGGGGGTGGGTTTGGCAATTTGGATACCATGAGGGAAGGGCCTTTGGCCATTATAAGAATGTCAGCTCCTATGAGCAGGGGAGGAAATCATTGGAAGATTTAGGGCCACAGCATGACATGACCTGTCTTCACATTGTGGCAGAATTGCTCTAACTGGTGTTTTGAAAATCGACCCAAGGGCAACAGGCGAGGCAGCGCGGAGACCGCTTGGAAGACCATCGCCAGGTGAAGGACGGCGGCTGCGCTGCGGGTGGAAAATGGCTGGACTTGGGACAGATTGCGAAGGCAGAGCCGACGGTGTTTGCTGACCTCCCAGAGGTGGGTTTGGAGAGAAAGAAAGGAATCAAGGATGATGCCAAAGTTTTATACCTGAGCAACTGGAAGAATGAAGTTGCCATTTATTACAATGGGCAAGACTGACAAAAGTAGGTTGCTCTGTTCTCGTGATGTCAGATTTGAGGTGACGCCAAGTGGGCTGTTGCATATATGAGAATATGTGTAGGCTGGAGATATGAAACGGGCTTTCTTATGAGCATGAGAGTTTGTGTGTGTGTGTGTGTGTGTGTGTGTGTGTGTGTGAGAGAGAGAGAGAGAGAGAGAGAGAGAGAGAGAGAGATTTTCTCCAAGGTCAGAGACTGATGGGAAAAAGGAAGGGGAAAAAAAAAAAAAAAGAAAAGCTGAGCAGAACACTAAGGTTTAATTTCTGTCATTTTTCTAAGATGTTCATAAAAGTTTGTAAAAGTTCTAATCATTTTACATTAACTCTCGCATCACATTCTCTTTGTGACAGTCACCCCACTGTGTGTGCACCGTCCCAGGTTTCTAATAAACCAGTGAACTATTAGGAATGTCTCACACATTGCCGATTTCATCATTTTAAAAGATTTTCAAATACTGATGGCGTATGGAACTCTGTGGAAGCCAAAACCTGAAATTGGCTGTTTTTTTAAATTGAATTCTTGTCTCTCCATTTCCTACACACACCGGGGATTATGAGTTTTATTTTTATGACTTTTTTTGTTGCACAGTTGGTAAGGGGTGGCATTTCAAAAATATTTTTTAATTAAAACAAAAATTGAAAAAGTTACAATAAATCCCAAATAGGTTTATGCCTTAGATCTGTCGTACTTTTGCCATTTTCTGAGAGGTCAATTCTAAATTGATTGCTGACCAGCTCCTGAAGTAACACAAGTAGAAATTGGTATACAAGGGAAAATTTTCCAAAGGACATGCATTTAACATTTATTCCTTTAGATTTCCTGAACTATCTCCTTAAAACAAGCTAGATCACCTGAAAACTTTATATATATCTATGTCATTTCATAGCACAGCCTGCTGTATGTTTCAGGAGCAAATACATGGTGAAGTTTTAAACCTTATGCAAAGCCTTGCTTTTTTAAAAGCTCTGATGAAGTTTATACTTACCTTAGGAACTGTGGAAATCATTTTGGTGATTTTATTACTTTAATTTTCCAAACAGAAAAAGGGCTTCATTCTGTGTTGTTGGTCTTTCCTAAATGAGAATCTCCTGCCTCTTGAAGGGGGATTTGGATCCATTTCAGGAATAAATCAGGGATGTATTTGTTCTTCATTAAGAGTAGAGCAATCGTGTGCTTGGAGGTGTTCCTTGCCCCTTTGTGCAGAAAGCTATGAATGTGTGCTTCCCCTCTGCTCTCAGCTGCACGTGCTGCTGCAAGCTGGGTCCTGAAGCCCCCTCCAGGGTGACATGTGCCTTCCATCTTTCTGTTGCAAATCATCAGGATTTTCTGCTCGGTATTGGGTCTTGCCCTTTACTGCCTTTGCTCTGTTTGAACCATCAGACACCCAGAGGCAAAAACGAGGAGAACACATTACTACTGCATTCTTACTGGGATTTGGGTGGAATGAAATCTGTGAATGGCACCCCACAAATACATGTTTGAACCAAAGAAAGACACTGCCACAATTCAGAACTACGAAAGCAAGAGACAGGAGAGAAACATGACAAAGGGGAAAAAAGCAGAGACAAGTGGCATCGGCTACTAATAAGCCGTGATAAGAATTGCTAAATTTCAAAAAGAAGATATCTTAGGCTCCCCTGGCTGGTGGTGGCATCTTTACACTTACAGTAAATAAAAGAATTCATTTTCTTTCCAACTCATATAATTTTAAAATAAAATGATTTGGGAGGATCTGCTTCACTTTAGAATATTCTGTCCTCACAAGAGTAGGTGTTTAAACTGCAGGCAGCGTGTGATAGAAGACTCACATGCTGATGACATTCTCCTGCTATTTCTCCTGACAAGACTGGGCTGGAAGAATAAGCATGAGGCTCTGCATTGGGCACCAAAGGTATACATTTTTAATCCCAAAGCAACTTTGACTTTCTTGTTGGTCCCTTAATAGGTACTTAATTTTGATCCCAATTGAACTGAGAGAACACCTTGATATTAAGAAATCCCCAGGCCCTGGCATCTGAAACTAGCAAGCTAGGAAGTGTCTTCAGGATTCTAATCCTGTACAACTGCAATTTCCAAATAAATTAGACATATTCTCTTGCATCATATTGTACATTTCACCTCGACTACATACTTGCCAATCTCTCTTTTCTAGATTCTAAGCAACTTGAGGCCAAAAAACTGCTGAGTCTATATTTGAATCTATTTCAGGACTTTCCAGAAGCTCAATAAATATTATTAAACTGAAATCAGTACCTACAATGCTGAAAAACTTTTCTTTTCATGTGCATGTTTTGATTTTCTTTGTCTCAACTTCAAATTTATAAATCGTATCGTTGTTATGAAAGATGAATGAGAGTTTATCTGTCTTGAAGAGAAACATATGTAAATGAGGATGTGGATGACTATTTTTAATTTCATGAAGATAATGTACATTGAAACCAATAATTTGCATTGTAAATATTATAATTAGAGCAGAGACAACCCCTGTAAATCTTTGGAAAAAGCCTAGAGAGATCTTTTCAGAGAAAGCTTTTATTTTTCTAAGCAGCCTATGTAGAGATTTAATCTGATTATTTAGGTCAGTTGTTAAAGACGAGATTTTATAATGCCTTAGCAAAACCCATTCATATTGCTAGTACTTTACCTAAAGAATAGGAAAATAAAAATATATTTCATTTCATAAATATTTACTTAGGTTGTTTTCCTTTTTTCTACAAATTTTGTTTTTATTTTTTTGTACGGTCTCCAAAGACCAAATCTCCAGCCAATTATTAGAAATGATGCAATCCTAATATTTTATGTAAAACTGGTTTTAAAATAACCACTAGATGGCAGTGAATTGGCATAAAAATGTAGGTCCGGCAAGAAGCCCACTGACAGTTCAAAGGGGCAACGAGACAATCTCTTCATAGATGCTCAACACCTTCTTTCCCCTCAGCATCTAGGAAGGCCTGAAGGATGCTAGGAACCATCGCTTGCCATCCAGGTGGTGGCTTGATGAGGCTGGTGAACAGGAACATGATGAGCAAGGTGTGGCAGGAAGGCCCCAGACAAAGAGTGAAATGAATTTGAGCTTAGGAATCTGGCAGACCTGAGTTTGAGTCTTTGCTCTACCACTAGCTAGTTATGGGATCTTGAATGAATTACTTAACTTTGCAGGGCCTCAGTTTCCCTGTCATTAATATAGCAATAGTAATACCTCATTCATGGGGTGCCATGAGGATCAAATGAGATGCTATCTGTAGAGCATCTTGTACATGGAAGGTACTTAATAAATTGCTGCTGTAGAATTTTCCAAATTATTCAGAATTTTTCAAATTTTCAAATGATAAAGCATAAATTTGTGCTCAGTGAGGATGGGGTAGCACTCTGTAAACAAACACATTTATATTTCTGTAGCAAAATCTGTTCATACCCAATGGAATAAATAATATATCCAAATATCAGTTCAGGTCAGGTTTTTTTTTGGGGGGGGGCGGGTATATGAGTCTTAAAAACAACTGTTCTTTGTTGATTATCAGATACTTTGTATGTATTATTTCTAATCCCTTCAACAATCCTCTGTATTAGGTATTATTACCAACCCATTTGTTTTCCCTTTTAAAAAATGTTTTAATTTTAATTTTTTAAACTCTTTTCATTACTTGTGGTGAAGTCTGGACCTTTAGCATGCCTGTCACCTGAACAGCGTACATTGTCAGGTCAGGGTTTTATCACCAAATGAGTTAGAAAAATTCTTGGTTTTCAGAGCCTTGGAGATTTTGGAATTGTAGACAAGGGATAGTGGGTCTGAACTATGTATTTATAAACCATTTCTGCATGTTCTGTGTGCACATTGCGGAGGGTATACACGTGAATGCCCAGGTGGGGGTTGGGGGGGACATGAAGCTGCTCCTTTCCTGTAGTCCTCGTCATCCTGGGGAAACTATTAGGCTGACAACTCTCTCTGTAAGATTATGTTTTCAGGACTTTCACCTGACAAGATGACTGCATGAAAATTTGCAGGGGAGAAATAGGTAATTTTCTGCATTCAAACATGAGCACTCTTGATGAAGAGAAAGGCTTATATTAGAGCAGGCATGAAGAGCTCAAAATGAGAATGATGGTATTTACCCAGTAAAATCATACTGAAAATTTTTCTTCCTGGCAAATTTTATCTTAAAAGCATTGATAGAGACACAATGGCCTGTTCTAGGAAAGACATCACCAAAAAGAGGTTGAAATCTTTTTTTTTTTTTTTTTTTGAGAGATGGTCTGTTCTAAGCATGTCACATTCAAATTTCTCCTTAATGTGTTTTTAGCAAAATGTTTTCAATCATTTCATTTGTGATCATGCTGCCTCTGCTCCTGGATTGTCAACCCTCAGGGACAGAAACCAGCCTTCTTCCTATTTTTCTTTCTTTGTAATCTTCATGAAGCTTGTAACTTGTATGGTCCCATGTTTGAAGAAGATGCTAGATATGTGCTGGCTTGCTTAGCTCTAAATAAGAAAGATTCTTCCAAGATTCTTCCAGTAGATATTTTCTGGGAATAAATTAGACACATTTAGGAGTTACATAAACCCTTTCAGAAAACAAATACATCATATATGACCCAGGAAACGAAATTTATCTTAATGGTTTGAAAGAGCTGGTGGCAGAGCTTATACAATGAGCAAATCTGTCTAAATATATTCTGAAGGAGGATTTCTCCTGAATTTTGTGCACATAGATCTAAAATAAAAACCCATCCTGAATAGTAGTAGCATAAATTAAGAGCAATTTTGGCTATATCTTAGCAAAATTAGTAGCATGAAGGGATCATGCTCACAGTGCTATGTAAAAAGCTGCCTATGATGTTTCTGAATTTAAGAAAAAAAGGATCATATTGGCACAGTGACTAGCAAGAGCAGATAATCAGTCAATGAAAGTCAATGTATCAGTCAATTGAATGGAACAACAAACTGATCCCTTGTTGAAAAATCACTGATGGTCTCTAAGAGCTCATAGAACACAGCCCAGTTCCTTAGCAGGCCCTTTACAATCTCTTTTCAAACTACCCTTTTTTAGTCTCATCTCCCTATCTGTAAGGCACTTTGGGATGTTTGTTCAGTGTCCTCAAATTTTCTTGAATTCTGTCTCTGAGTCTCTCCTTTGCCTTGAATGTCCTTTCTTCCCACCTCATTCCTCTCTGTGCTTCTCTGCTAGTAACAGTCTGCTTGTTCTTCAAGGCCCAAAACAAATAAGCACCACCCAAGGAGACTTTCTGCACTATCATAACACCCTCCATGTAAAACCATCGCAACCTTTCTGTATTTTTCATCTGATTTGTGAACCCTGGTGGGTTTGAGGGATTGAGTATTTCTTACTTTATTTACATCTTAGTACTGGGCACAGAACTTGGAAATTCGTGGGCATTTGATAAGTGTTTGCTATCGTTGATGAAATATGAGTCAAGCATGGGCCAACTCACTGGCATGAAACTGTGGCGAATGTTTAAAGAGAAGTAACAAGACTCTCCCTTTGTTACTCTGCTCTTCCAGTCCTGGAGTCCTCATTCACAGATGAGGAAAGTTGGACCAGCTCAAGGTTGCACAGCTAATAAAATAATAGAATCTTGGCCTTCTATCAAGAGTCCAAATGTCAAACCAGCATCCTTTCTGCAGCTCTGTCTCCTACAAATGAAAAGGCCTAAAGACCACATCACTCTGACATGTCATCATCCCCACGTGGTACCACTTAATGGTTTCCAAGTGACTCCATGGATAAATGTAAATTGTGGTATGTTTTTTTTTCTCCTTTCTCGTAACTGGGTAAGTTAATATCCCAGGAGGAATTATTTAGGCATATGGAAGAACTATTAAAGGAAGTTTAGTTTGCTAAATCTCAGTGGGAATGCGAAGGACTGTTTTAGAAGTTTTGCTTTATAAGCTTCATGCAATTCTAATGGCCACTTTTCAAGAGGTTGTCTGGTTGACCGAGGATGGGTGAATCAGTGACTTCCTTGTATCTGCAGAAATGCAATAGCTTCTCTTGACTCAGAACACATTTATGTCAGGGGTTCATATTTAAGTTCTTTTGTGTTTTCTCCATTGATTTCAAGGGAAACTGTACAAATGAATGTATTTGTTTAAAAAATATTTGGTTATGCAAATATAACACAAGATGTCACATTTTTTATCCATTTGACCGACTAGGGCTAATTTTCCATCATGACCTTGGCTATAGTGAAGATTATATATCTTGTTAAGGCATGTCTAACTGGTAAAAATCCAACTTCATGGTTTGTCACAATTCTTGGCATATTCAATTCTCCAGTTACTTTGCAAGGATTTTTCTAAATGACTTTTTCAAAAAGTCAGCCAACAGGCACACAGTTAATATAAACAGAAGTTTCATTGTCTTTCTTAGATGCATAAATTTTGTTCACCATATGGTTTATCGTTTCAGAACTCCTATCCTGAAAATCCGTAATATTATTCTATGGCTAGTCTAGGATCTTTTATCTTTTAGTTAACTATTATTGGTAGTTCATTTCTGAAACTCTTTATTTACAATATTTTTGTTTTGATGCACTTTATTTTCCTATTATGGAAAATTCCAAATATGCTCAAAAATAGAGACAATAAACCAATGTTCTCATCTCCTAGCTTCAATAATTGTCAACTCATGGTCAATCTTGTTTCCTCTGTACTCTCACCCACTACCTGCCCCCTCTATGAATTATTTTGAAGCAAACTGCAGATATCATCTGTGAATATTAGAGAAATATTTATGTATCGTATGTGTTTATGTATCTTCAAAAAACAAAAAACAAGGACTTCCCTTTTTTTAACGTAACCACAATATCAATATCTAACCCCAAAGAGTCATTCCACAATATTGTCAAATGTCCAGTCTTTAGTCACATTTCCCTAATTGTACATATGTGTTTTTCATAGTTTGATTGTTTGAATCAGGATCCAAACAAGGTTCATACCTAGCAATTGAGAAGTGAGTCATTGAAGTCTCTTCTCTACAAGCTCTCATACTCCTCCCACCTCCACCCCTTCTCTCAGAAACTGGGTGTTTGTCCTGGACAGTCTCCCACGTTGTGGATTTGCTAATTCTATCCCCGTGTTGTCATTTAACAGGTCTGTTCCTCCAGCTCCTGTATTTCCTGTAAAATGGTAGTTATATCCAGAAGCTTGATTAGATTCCAGTTCTTTTTCCCCCTCCCCAAGAACTCTTTATAGATAGTACTGCTTACTTCTACCTGGAAGTAGATAATATCTGTTTGACTTTCTATATGATGTTAGCTGCATTGATGATTATTGCCTGGATTCACTAATGTACTAAGGTTTGCAAAAAGATGATACTCTATCATTCCATCCAGTTAAGAACTGGAACAGTTCCATAAGGAGAAATGTCTCTCAACAACTATTAATATTTGATTCCTTGAAGCAAAGCTGATATTGAAAAGATATGATAAATCCTTGATTCTTTCCCTTTAATTACAAGTTTTCAAAATGAGTTGGTTTCCTAATGTCATTAAACAGAATCAAACACTAAACATAGCTGATATGTTTTCATCCAGTGCATTATCATTATTGAGCTCAAATTGCCCTATATTTAGACCATGGGAGCGTATTTAATTTGTACCTTGAGCCCTTTTAATATGATTGTAGAAATATTTCATAGGTTGTTTGATACCTGGTTTGAAAAGATGTCCCTAGACCTGACTCCATTTAGTGAGATGTGATACTTAGAGAACACAGTCTGGGTTCTCTGGGTGTTCATTGCTCTTGGATTTCCCATTGTTTCTAAGTCTTTCAGTAAGCAGAACTGGGAACTAAGCATTTTTTTAAAGACAAAATACATCATAGATTCATACTGATATTTTCACTTTAAATTCAGTAATTAATGAACCCTATATCTTTATTGCTTGTTGGCCACACAAAAAAATCTCAGTATTCAAAGATATAGTTATTCATTTACATTGTCTCACTTTACACATACAACAATCTCAGAATAACAACATCAACATCCCCACCAACAATGGGATTACTGGAAAAAGTTTTTAAATTATGTTATTATTATTAACTATTCTTCTTTTACTTAAGGTATAGCCTACTAGAGTTATTCAAAGTAAAGTCATTAAGAATGGTTCTCTGCATGGTGATGCCATAAACCAGATTCTTAGTTAAGTTCATTGTTTAATGTTATAATATATACAAGTTTTAGGATTTACTTTTTTGCTTTGATTGAGCTAAATTTTGTGTAACAGTATATACAATATCCATATGGTTCCAAGGCATAATTAAGAAATTTAGCATCTATCTCTATCCCCTCAACCCAGTTTCATCCCTCCTCCCATAGGTACCATTTCAACTCTTTTTATTTGCACTTGCTTTTGTTTAATCTCTCATTATTTTTTGAATATAAGTGAACACTATTTATATAGTTTTTTGGTGTCAAACATAAATATATAGGTCCTTCACATTTTATTTGCTCTCTCTCATCTGTGTATCTTTCAATATTTAGAGAGGTATATATTTTTGTTTTTATTTTTTTAATAGAATAGCTCTCTATTTATTTAGGCCTTATTGATATTATTCCTTGCTAACAGAAACCTGGTCTGTTCAAGGTATTGAGTGGGCATGTTCTTCAGGGAAGGTTAGGACCCCTACTCAGTCCTAGGAGGTGGATTTGATTAATTTAAGGCAATGTTTTAAATTTAATTCTCCTTGTCAATGATGATTTTAAAAATAGGCAGGCAATCCATTCTGGCCATGGGTCTGAGGAAGTGTTCATTTTTTAAAAATGTTTTTCTCTTACCTTTAGTTTTTATTTTCACTGCCAGTAAATTATGAACAAAACAATTTTCCCTTGATTCTCACAGCACTTGTATAGTAGTTACTAATTATTGCAGGATTAGTGCACACTTTTCTGAAATAATGTATCCATCCTTTTAAGACTATCAACATAGCCACCTGCAAGCAGCGTACCTTTTCCTTCTAATGAGACAAGTGTTTATTAACAGCAGAAATGAAACCAATAGAAACAGGAAAACCATCTGGCACTTGGATCTCCCTATTACTGAGGATTAAAGAAGAGCTAGCAGACTTCAAGGAAGAGCTATTGGATTTTAAGAAAAACTACTAAATTGTTTCCTCTATCATTCTAGTCTCTGGCATATTTTCTTTTTCCTCATTGACTGAAAAAGATCCCACTTACAGAATTATGTGAGGTACTATTTTCCTAGGCCCCAACTTATTTTCATAACTTTCACTTTGATAATTCATAAACCACGGTTATTTTTTAATTGGTAAAGTTGGTTACACATAAGCCACTTCACGAAGTTTTCAGCAGACCAAAGTTATATTGTCCTAAGGACCCCAGCAACTATTTGAGAGTAGCAGTGATAGGAGTTCCATTGATCCGGCATCTGTTTGATGCATCGTATCCTACTTTTTTGGTTTTTAAACAATTTCTTCCATACTCACATTTTTGGCAAGTGATGGAAACACTATGTAACATTTGTAGAGTGTTGTCAGGTCTCCTAAAGCTTTCAACAACAGTTACCGTATTTTATCTTCACAACACCTGAACCTTATGAGGTAACTCATGTAAATAAAGGAGGCTTTGTTGTCCCATGTGACAGGTAAGGTTATGGAGTCCCAAAAAGGGTCCAGCAGTGGCAGGGGCTCTCTAATTCTTCTACTCACAGCTTCATTTTTCCAGTGTTCAGGCACTTATGGGGTGGGGCGGGGTGGGACTAAGTCTGAGAGTTGGAAAGGTCTTGCAATTTCATACCTGGCAAATTTAATATGCTTTCTATTCATTATTCAGCACAGATGAGGCCCTTCATATTTAAAAGGTCTGGCAGTCCGCATTGTGACAGAAGAGTCTCATCCAGGCAGGGTACTGCTCAGAGAATAGTAGCTGTCAAAGGAGCTATACTAACCCTAGCAGTTGTTTTGGAAATCTGGGTGGGGTCATGTTTAGTTTTCACAATTGGGGTGCGCAACTGGCTTTTGTGGGACAGGGGGTAGGCATTTGGCAGTGCGTGGGAGAGTAACGTGCTTATGAAGTAAACTCTGTACTCATAATTCTTGAATATAATCCTGGACATTCCCCTATAGGTGAAAAACCTGTATTTAATGATCTGAACCTGGAACTTCACTTCATTTTATGTATAACCACAAGGTATTTTTTGTATCATTTTAACATACACTAAAATTTTCAGGAATGCAACTGGTGGGATATGCTTGAAAAGTAGTCGGGGAGCGGAATTAGGGGTCTCAATAGGGGAAAGGAATTCCTCAAAAA
>CAUYRT010079951.1:0-14635 GCA_963574885.1 Lepilemur ruficaudatus | reverse complement strand
GAGCAAGAGTGAGACCCTGTCTCTACCAAAAAAATAGAAAGAAATTAGCTGGACAATTAAAAATATATAGAAAAAATTGGCCGGGCATGGTGGCGCATGACTGTAGTCCCAGCTACTCGGGAGGCTGAGGCAGGAGGATTGTTTGAGCCCAGGAGTTTGAGATTGCTATGAGCTAGGCTGATGCCACAACACTCTAGCCTGGGTGACAGAATGAGACTCTGTCTCAAAAAAAAAATGTGAAACTTATTATAGACGGTCTTTAGGGCCCCCTTCACCTCTGAAAGTCTGTGATCCTGTTTTCTGTTCTTACGTTTGGTCTACTGAGGTTCCCCCGCAGTCCCCTCCCTCTGCATCTCTGAGCCTGGGCAAGGGGTGGCACGTACACATTGGGTATGTGGGAGCTAACACAGTGTTTCCTAAGAAGTGCCTAGAAGAGCTCCTTCCCCTGAGTTGCCCACCTCATTTCCATTTGACATTTCACCACTAAGTGATGCATTCTCTCTTCTCATTCCCCACTGCCTCTGTTCGGGTCTTTGCTATCTCTTGTCTGGACTCAGGCCTGTGCCTGGTGTGCCTGGGTCCTGTCTCTTCAACCTGCAGTCTATGTGCTGCCTCCAGACAACATTTCTTACAGACTACCGCTGCTAGCCCTATTTTCCCATCTAACTTTCTTGTATTGCCTATTTCCTTTACGATTAAAGTTCTGAGGCCCTCCGTGATAAGGTCTCAAACCACACTTTTTGTGGGAAGCGTCCTTGTGTCCTCCCTGACACCCTCTGCTCCATCCCACAGGCAAGTCACGATCATGCACCTCTATCCTCTTCTCAGCCTGGTCCTTCCTGACATGCCCTTCTTCTATCTGGGTCCAATTCTACCTGGAAAGTATTACCCATTTCTCACCATCTTCCTCCCAAACTGGGAGGACACTCTGTTCTGAGGGTCCTTAATAGTTTGAATAAAAGATTATATTGTATATTTTTCTTGCAAGGTATGTGCATGGCTCTCTATCTACCAGGTAGAATCTCTTTGAAGTTAGAAATGTATTCTTTATAATTCTCCTAAGGCTCTGCGAGAAATCACCTCTAAGACATTTATTGACTCTAACTGAAGCAACAACTCACTCCTGGGAATTTTAATTTTAAATTAATTTTCACAATACTCCCAGGATGGGTAGCGAGTTAAATCTTAAGCAGATAACTGTTAATTAGTCTAGCAGGTTCCTTTGTTTCTTACATTAGAGTACACCTTTGTGTAGGTGTGAAAACATTAGTGTGCACCTCCGTGTACACTAGGGGTGTGTGTATACGCATGTGCACACACCATCACATTCTGGTGGAAGAGGAATAATGAAAGGGAGAAAAAGTATGTAGGGAAAGAAGTGAAGGCACTGAAGAGAACTTTTTTACTTTATGGTTTTGCCAAAGAGCAACTATGCTTATTCTTTAAACAGCCTGCCCCATTTTTCTGCCAAATTATATCCTATCTGTCTTTTTGATTTTTGATAAAATTTATCCATGAAAACTTTTCTAGTTAATCCATAATAACCAGCCACCTGTATCACACCAATGGGTTAAAAAAGTTCTATATGGATGTGTTAGGATATTAATGAAACAGATTAACATGTCTTAAAGTTGTTTTTTCCATCCTATCTCCTCTTCAGATTGTCCCTCCAGAGACAGTCCTTCCTAGTTTAACCTTAACATCTTTCTAGGAAAAATAGCTCACAGATATTTGGTAGTGAAAGGATGCTTCAGAATATATAATCTGGCACAGAAATTCTAGTAATCTCTACAATACTCTCATTTAGCTCTGCCCATGACTGCCTGGAATCAAGATTTACATTTTCCAGCCTCCCTTGCAGCTAGGTATGACCATGTAACTAAGTTCTGGCCAATGAAATGTAAAAAGAAATGTCATGGTTAACTTCCAGAAGTGTTCTTTAAATTAAGAGTGTGCCACTTTTTGCATTCTTTCTTCTTCCTGTTGAGAAGGGTGCTGACATAATGGATGAAGCTCCAGCAATTATCTTAGAGTGTGAGGTGGACTTCCCGCACTAAAATGGCAGTACAGCAAGAAGGAAAGAGCCTGAGTTGATGATGACTTTCTGAAGGTAGCCTGCTAGACTACCTAGTTTCAGCCTTCCTCTACAGGAAAGAGAAATTAAACTTCTGTCTTATTTAGATCTTTTTAATTTAGTGTTTCATTATTCACAGCTTAGCTCAATCCTAATTGAATATAATCATAGAAAAGAACAGGGATCGAATTACAAAGAGCCCTCAAACATACTCTATCTAGATTTTTAAAAAATCATTAAACAAGAGAGGAAGTAGATCCAAATTGTATGCTAAAAGGCATGCTCCCTTCTCCTTGGTGAGAGCAGGAATGTCAATAGCATCAATAGTCAGCATTTAAGGGCCCTCTCGGGGCTAGTGTCCATAACATAGAAGATTCTGGATGGACAGGAAGTACCAGGGAATGGCAGCATGAGAAGAGGGAGACCACGGAGTGTTAAGGAGACTGGAATGTAATGAATGCTGGCAGTTTAGGTTATCACCAGCTGGGTTTAAAATATGTGAGATGTGAGATTTGGTGGCACAGTGTTTTCATTTCTCAACCATGGAGTTAATTTTCATTTATGGTAATAAGCATATTAAAATAATTTTGTAGTAATAATATCTCCCCTTATTTAAGCTATTCCCAGTCTGGCATTATGCCACAAAGCAAACTATTCAAGGACATTCTTGCCAAGAAGGCAATGACAAGGGTATCATACACCAATAGAGAAATTGAGATCCAGAAAGAAAAGTGATTTGCCCTAAACTGCCCTGCTATCAGAGCTGGGCTTTGAACTCTGCCCCTTTGAGGATCCTGGGCCAGTCCTCTCTTCCTGTACTTCTTTTTATCAGCCCATTAAGTCCACTCTCAAT
The DNA here is from genome assembly GCA_963574885.1 of Lepilemur ruficaudatus. NCBI lineage: Eukaryota > Metazoa > Chordata > Mammalia > Primates > Lepilemuridae > Lepilemur > Lepilemur ruficaudatus. Next base: position 11,708 of record CAUYRT010079951.1, on the reverse strand, counting down.
CAGGAAAATTGGTTGTGCTCTGGAAAAGTGGGCAGAAGTGAAATTAAATATTCACCTTCACCGTAAGTTCGAGAGTAACCAAACACTGAGCTTTCATCTCAAGAGAGAAATCCAAGAGAGAGAAATTCAGCTTTTAAAATGTCTGCAAAAAAAAAATCAGATTCTTTTGAGTTGTGTTTCTGACTGTAAAAGGCAAGATTTTGCATGAGATAATCTGGGTGACACAGCATTTGTGTGTGGAGAGGGGCAGTGCCCATGCAACACAACACTCTGACATCTTTCCCGGGGGGTTTAAAGTCTCCAGGAACTAAGGGTGGGCAGGTGGACCAATCACACTGACAATTAACAAAGTTTTACTTGGGATAATGAAATGAAAAAATAAGCATGATTAACTTTTTCTTTGGTACAAGATGATAATTTCACAAAGCACAGAGCTCTTTAAACAATAGAATTACTATTTTTAGAAAGCCCTCAATATGTTATTTCTTTCTGCTAAATCTTTCAGTATATTCCTTACTCATTTTTTGCTTGTTTTTTATTTTTATTTTGGAGTTGGGGTCTTGCTACATTGCCCAGGTGGGTCTCAACTACTGACCTCAAGCACTCCTCCTGCCTCAGCCTTTGGAGTAGCTGGGACTACAGGCTCACACCACTGTGTCCAGTGGTTCCCTGCTCATTACAGATTTCTAACACCTCTATTTGTATAAAGTCCCAAATCCATGTTGGATATAATTATAATAAAAATCCTTATACAATGGGAAATGGGTCCTTTCTCTTCCCCCACTGCTTTGTGCAAATCTTGGAATATCAGGTTTTTAACAGTGAAAGAAACCTCTTTCTTCAATATGTATAAATAATCCAATCGTCTCATTTACAAATGGGAAAAATTGAGGTCCCAAGAGAAGAAAGATTTTGGCCAAGGTCACAAAGCTAGTTGAGGTTTAAATAAGTGTTGCTTCCCCTCCTTCCACATTTTTGCAGAACAGATCAAAAAGAAATATTTTTCCTCCCCTCTGTTTTTCTCACCCACCAAACATTCCAGATGAGGAGTGTTTGGAGTCACAACTATATAACAAAGTACTATCATATACATTTTATCAAATAACTTTTTTGTTTTCACTCTGAAGGAATAAAATGTATCATAACCACTCATTCCTTCTCACTTTTGTTGTTCAACCTTTTATGCATGGGTTGAACTGGCTGTTCTTTGCACCAAGGTTCGTGTGAAAATGTCACCTGTTAACAGCTAATTAGTAGCATTTCGGAGGAGTGGGCCTTGCTAACACAACCAAGCTTCTGTGTCACGGTGAGGCTGGATGCAGCTGCTGCTCCCAGGTGTCAATGAAGCCCAGTGCAATTAGAGACATTGGTCCAGGGCTGGGAGAAAGTTTCTAAAAGCACCAACATCCTCATTTGGGGCCTGCCAAGCAGCTGTGTTGGCCACTGGTCTGAGCAAACTGCTGCATGCCTGAAAGCCCCTGGTAAGCCCAGCCTAGCTCCAACACCTCTTAGGGATATCCACATGGGGCAAATCCAAAAGAGACAGCAAATATTTGCAAAAAGCCCCTGAAATTGTAGCTACCACACTATCTCTAACTGGGTAATGTTCCAACCTATCCACCTGTGTTGTCAAAATAGTATTTTTCCAAGCTTTCATTCCTTGAAAATGAAGGAAATTAATGAAATAGCATGCTTTGGGGCGTGGGGAGGGGAGGAAAGGTAATCACCATATTAATATATTATAACTAGTGGGTAATAAAATCCACATCTTCTATATATAATTTATCTGGCCTGCTACCAACAGGATAACTAGTATATGAAATATCAAAGCTCTATTTGATGCTTTCCAAGGGAATTCAATATTGTACCTTCATTGAAATTAGAATTAGAAGTTAGCTTCCTTTCCTAGCTTCAACTCAGAAAGAGACAACTAATGAATTCATCGTGTGTTTATTTAGCACCAGCTCAATATGCATGGGCCTGCGCTTGCAAATACTGGGATCAAGGCACAGAGCTGCATGATTCTTGGAGTACATTTTAGGCATCTTGTAATTCATACAAATGCTCTATTGAGCACCTACCTTTGATCAGGCAAAGTAGGCTATTCTTACATTACTATTTTGAGATTGCAACTTTGATAATTGCCAACTTTACTCCATTTTTTTTTTCCTTTACAGGAAATCCAGAAATTTCTGAACTCTGGTCACTCATGTTTAATGAAAATTAATGGAAACTGATTGTCATGCAGAGCACAAAGAGTATAATTGGTTCCACAACTACTTAGTGCTCCTAAAAAACAAACCATGGAGACTTCTTGCTAAACATAGCCCATTTTAAAAAAATGATTATACCTTCAATGCCTCTCAAAGTCCCACGAAGATGACAGTAAGAGAATAAAAACAAACACACATCAGTAAGTGCTATCAGAACGAAAGGGGGAATAGCATTATTTCGAAAGCTAAATAGCAGGTGGATGGGCAATAACTGACTTGCTAGATAGGAGATGCCTGCATGGTAAGAGCCTGCAGTTCTAGCCCAAAGCGGTGAGAATGGAGCCACAGAACCCTGGGGGATCTCAGCAGTAGAGGCACCAGCTGCCTCCAAAGGGGTGTGCGCAGGATTGAAAACAGGAGCAGTGGTTAAAAGTCTATTTAAGGAGTAGTGTGACCATCAGATTCCCTATGTCACCTTGCACTGCCAGCCACCATTCCTTCTCTAGTCGACACAAGATTGGAGGTTTGGTCTCAAAAGAGATCGATTGAAAAGGTTCTCCACGGGGCGGTGGGGAGGGAGGGACACGGGGCACAGCTGAGGGCACTGGTGTTATTTGGAAATGAGGGAGAATAAAGGGCACCTAAAAACCAAATGGTAGCAACACCAGCACCAGTGTCCTCTTGGCCCTAGGAGGCTGACAGCCAGGCTTGCAGAGGCACTGGCAGGAGAAGGGGCAGGTTGTTCTTCTTTGGGTAAACTGATCAATCCAAGAGAAAGTATCTATAGATACTCTTTAAGCAGAATAATGTCCATGTCCTGATCCCTGAAACCTGTGAGTACATTCAGTGACATGCAAAGGGGACTCAATGGAATGAAGGCTGTTAATCAGCTGACCTTGACATGGGGAGAGCATCCTAGGTTATCCAGATGGCTCAATGTAGTCACCAGGTCTTTAACAATGAAGGAGAGAGGCAGAAGAGAAGGTCAGAGTCAGGGGAGGGAGAACGACTTGGCCCTCTGTTGCTGGCTTTAAAGGTGGAGGAAGAGGGTCAAAAGACAAGGAATAGAGGTGGCTTCTTAGAAGGTGGGAGAGGGAAGAAAATGGATTCTCCTTTAGCGGCTCCAGAAGGAAACGCAGCTCAGCAAACATCCTAACATGGGCCCAGAGAGATTGTAAATCATCCTTTTGACCTTCCCAAGAGTTGGTTAATAGATTTGTGTTGTTTGAAGCCACCAAGTTTGTGGTGATTTGTTGCTGCTGCAATGGAAAACTAATATAGATAATGGGAGGGACTTCAAAAAGTGCCTGACCACCCTGCAGCGACTCTTACCAGCTGCAGATCCCGCTCACATACTCTGGGCTACCATGAGCTTTTTAGGATTTCTCTTAAAAATGGATAACCAAAGAGCAGCAGACATTTGAGGGAAATCTCTAACACAAAAGGCAAAATGCAAAATTAACAAACATAACTGAGAGAAGAAACTTTATAGGGAGCAGAAAAAAATGTAAAAACAAAACAAAATCCTTCAGAGAGATAAAAGATACTGTATCCATGAAGCAAGAACACACTGCTCTTTAAAAGGAATATTTTATTCAGAGGCTGGGCGCCGGTGGCTCATGCCTGTAATCCTAGCACTCTGGGAGGCCGAGGTGGGCGGATCACTCAAGGTCAGGAGTTTGAAACCAGCCTGAGCAAGAGTGAGACTCCCCCATCTCTACTAAAAATAAAAAGAAATTGGCCAACTAAAAATTCTATAAAAATATATAGAAAAAATTAGCCGAGCATGGTGGTGCATGCCTGTAGTCCCAGCTACGTGGGAGGCTGAGGCAGAAGGATCGCTTGAGCCCAGGAGTTTGAGGTTGCTGTGAGCTAGGCGGATGCCACGGCACTCTACAGCCTGGGGAACAGAGTGAGACTCCGTCTCAAAAAAAAAAAAAAAAAAAGAAAATTAATGGTCCATTGCCTATTTGTTCCTCTGCCATTAGAACCTCATTCCCTGCTCCACCTCATTCAAATATTATTAGTGACTGCTGCTTTTTTCTTTTTTTCTAGAACCTTCTTTTAAGATACAGGAATGACATTCAAAACTTCCACTGGTTTTCACTTGAGTCTTTTGAGGTCATTCAGGCCACAATTTGAGAACTCAAATGCCCTTGGGCCAATCAGGAACCATAAATTGAGTTCAGTGGAGCAGGAAGGCGCTGCAGGGACCATGACCATTGTGCCTGATCCAGATGGAACAAGGGTTCCTCCACTCTGGCCTCCAGGAATGTAGGTCCAGCGTGGCCAGACTGATTTTTCATGAAATGTTGGAAATCCAGCCTTTCTTAAGAAATTTCCAGAGTTTGTAAATGCTGACAACTAATTCAATTGGAAAAAAAAAAAACACTATGCGAGCCAAACAAAACTCACGCGCATGCCTAGGTCGGCCGTAAGCTACCTGGTTTGCATGTATGAGAAAAGCAAGGACCAGAAAGAAGGGAAGGACGTTGACCAAGGTCAAACCATAAACCCGAGACAGAGATAAGAACCCAAGTATCCTATTTCCAGGGCCAGGTTCCGTCTCTGAATCTTGCTTCAGAGTGGAGGAATAGCACAAAGTCTGGGGTCCCATCTACTAGGAACTAGGTCACCAATTTCTTTGAATCTCCGTGGTACGTTGAATGGTGGTCTCCCAAAAGATATGTCCATGTCCTGAACCCCTGGAACCTATGAATGTGACCTTATCTGGAAAAAGGATCTTTGCGGGTGTGATTAAGTTAAAGCTCTTGAGATGAGATCATCCTGGATTATCCGAATGGGCCCTAAATCCAATGGCAAGTGTCCCTAAGAGACAGAAGAGGAGAAAATGAAGACACAGAGGAGGCGGCCCTGTGAGGATAGTGACAGAGACTGGAATGATGCAGCCACAAGCTAAGGAACGCCTGCAGCTGCCAGTGGCTGAGTGAGGGGAAGAGGAATAATTCACCTCTAGCACCTGTGGAGGACGTGCTGACTTGCCGGCACCTTGATCTTGTGCTCCTGGCCTCCAGCACCGTGAGAGAATACACTTCTGTTGTTTTGGGCCCCCAGGTTTGTGGTACTTTGTGATGGCAGCCCTAGGAAACGAACACACTCTCGTAAAACAGGGATCATCCCAGTTGGTGCTCAGGAGACAGATGGTTGCTGAATGAGTGCATGAATGGCTCTAACTCAGAGGGCTGAGTAAGGATGGAAGGAGATTGCAAAATTCCTTTGTAAACAGTTAACACTCATTCCACAGAGGGTGTGATTACTATTTGCCTTTGTGGGCCTAAATAGGAGAGTGAATAACTTGATCTTTGAGCTAAGAAAGGAAGCAGGCTGGCCAGGAGAGAGGAGGGAGTTTGTGGAAAGGGAAAGGACCTAACAGATGGGCTGTCAGTTGGGTGGCATTTGGCCGCAGGTAAGGTGGCTAAAACAATAGGGGTTTGTTTTTCTCCCATGATGAGAAGTCAAGAGGTGAGATGCTCCAAGGCTGGTCAATTCTGCATCTCAACAATGTCAGGCCCCAGGTTGGCCTTTGCCTCTTGGTTATACAAGGGCTGCCACCACTCCAAGCATTGGGGTTCCACATGACTGCATCCAAAGCAGATCGGAGGGAGCTGCTTTTCCTCACGTGGCTCTATGTTCATTGGGGAAGAAAATCTTTCCAGCTAACCTTTCCTTATATGTCATTGGATGGGATGGGGTCACATGCCCATGCCCTAGCCGGGGGCGGAGAAAATAATTATTACCAACTGCTACTTGTCCTCCAGTATCCAATCTCCAGGTCTGGAACCAACTGTGGCCTGTGGGCCAAATCCAGCCTGATGCCTGTTTTTGCAAATAGAATGTCATTGAAACACAGCCATGCCCATTCATTTACATATTATCTACAGCTGCTTTTGTGCTTGAACAACAGAGTAGCTGTGACAGAGACCATATGGCCCACAAAGCTTAAAATATTTGCTATCTGCCCTTCATGTAAAAAGATTGCCAACTTCTGTTCTAGATGAAAGTCACTGAGTTTTAACCATGTATATGGCTGCCTAGTTAAGGACTACGTTTCCCAGTCTCCTTTGCAACCAGGTATAACCATGTGACCAAGTTCTGGCCAATAGGATGCAAGAAGAAATGATGCCTGTCATTCCCAAGTCTTGTACGCCCCTAGTCCAGTGGTGAGACCTGGAGCGGCAGCCTGGAACCCACAGATGGAAGACTCATGTGGAATGTGGCAGTGCTGTCAGCCAGCTCTGGACTGGTATGTGGGATAAACCTCTAACTTGTATAAGCCACTGTATTTGGAGTCTCTTTGTTCCACCAGCCTGGCCTACCCCAGCTATTTCAGCAAGCAGCTGGCATTTTCAGCTTCCGCAAGGGGAGGTAAGATCTGCTGCAAAGGAAAAGAGGGAAAAGAATGGATATTTGGTGGACAATAAGAGTTCCTGCCACCAATGGGGAGAAGCCCAGGTCAGTCTCCTTTGCCCCCGGCCCTGGACTAGTCCAAGTATAGCTGTTTGTCTGCAGGGGACATGCAACCTGACCCCAGATTCTGTCACCTCCTGCTCAGCTGACCCAAAGTGGGGCAAAGCCAGGAACCATGGCCTTTGCCAACCCACCTCTCTCCAATCCCCAAGTGGCAGAGCCAGATGGGCTAGAACCATCTAGCCGCCCCCCTCCCTGGGGATTCCTGCTAGGAAGAGCTGTCATTGCAGCCAGGCACAGCCCTGGCATGTCACAGAAAGAAACCTCTTGAGTTTTCTGCCTTCTGTTTAGATTCTTACACCCAAGCTCCCAGGTTCCCTTCTACCCACCAGAGCAGAGATCACCGACATGGTGAAATTTAAGCCATGCTCAGAGGCTCAAACTGCCCTCCACCTCTGGAGCCATTCATTCATTCATTCCACAAACCTTGCTTGAACCCTACTCGGTGCAGGCCCCTGCTCTGAGAGCTGGGTGAACCAAACTAATATGGCTCCTGCTCCATGAAGGATACAGTCTAGTGGGAACCACAGGCACTCCCCCAAACAAGGAAGGATGAAATTACCCCTTGCGTGAAATGCTCTGAAGAAAATACACAAAGGGGCTGAGCATGGTGACTCATGCCTGTAATCCCAGCACTTTGGGAGTCCCAGGTAGCAGGATCACTTAAGGTCAGGAGTTCAAGACTAGCCTGAGCAAGAGTGAGACCCTGTCTCTACAAAAAATAGAAAAAGTTGGCCGGGCGCGGTGGCACACGCCTGTAATCCTAGCACTCTGGGAGGCCAAGGCGGGTGGATAGCTCAAGGTCAGGAGTTCAAGACCAGCCTGAGCAAGAGTAAGACCCTGTCTCTACTAAAAATAAAAAGAAATTAATTGAACAACTAAAAATATATGTAAAAAAAAATTAGCCGGGCATGGTGGCGCATGCCTGTAGTCCCAGCTACTTGGGAGGCTAAGGCAGAAGGATTGCTTGAGCCCAGGAGTTTCAGGTTGCTGTGAGCTAGGCTGATGCCACGGCACTCTACAGCCAGGGGAACAGAGTGAGACTCTGTCTCAAAAAAAAAAAAAGAAAAAATAGAAAAAGTAGCTGGGCATGGTGGCGCACACCTGTAGTCCCTACTCAGGAGGCTGAAGCAAGTGGATTGCTTGAGCCCAGGAGTTTGAGGTTGCTGTGAGCTATGATGACACCACTGCACTCTAGCCTGGGCAACAGAGCCAGACCTTGTCTCAAAAAAAAAAGAATATGGAGCTGGAAAAAGATGCACACAATCAGCTCTCACAAGTCAACATGGGAAGTTCCAGCATATTACTGGTTTGGAATTAAGCAAGGTATGTGGGAGAGCTATTCATCCAGGATCCCTTCCTTTAGGAAACCGGCCAACGCCTATTCCATTTGTCCCACTGGGGCTATCAGTTCATAGTATCTGCCCTCCTCTGCCAAGGAGTGGGCATGTGACCCAGGCTGGCTAATCAGTAATTGGTTCTAGGATGAACATGTGACCCAACTCAAGCCAATCAGAGTCTGCTTTGAGATTTTGCTGCCAGAGATAGGAAGGATGAGTGTCTCTTTTTACTGAGTTGGACGAACTGGATGGTTGGGAGTCTGTAGCTCTTGGAGATCAACTTCACATCCCTATCGCATCAGAGAGCTTATCTGCAAAATAAAGCAGGATGATGAAATGGACAGACTGGCTCCTACTGACATTATTTGAGGCCCTGGATCCAGCCACGGCTGAAATCATTTTATTGCCTGGATTTTGGAATTATGTGAGCTGACATATTCCCTCCAGCATTGGCCTACTGTCTTCTTTAGAACTAATTTCATCGTTAATGGTTTAAGAAGGTGGATATTTTAACATCACCAAGTGCATTTACGTGACATGTTTCTTTTGTGTTAACTTGACTTCCCTGAATGACTGCCTAATAGTTAGTGAACTAGTCACTAGTAATTTGGTCACCAAGCAAATCAAGGCTGAAACAATGGGATTGCTTGGGCCCAGGAATTTGAGGTTGCAGTGAGCTATGCTTGTGTCACTGGGTGACAGAGTGAGACCCTGTCTCTGGGGAAAAAAAAAAAGGATGGGGGATGGGATTTGGCAGATAAATACCTTAATTTCTACACCCTTCAGTGGGACAACCCAGTGTATATTCCAAACCCCCAGAGAGATGAAGCTCTAATTGCCCACAATGATAACCTGTTCATGAACACACCATTTGTAGACTCTCCTCCATTCCCCATCTCAAATCTACTCCCTCACCAAGCTTTCTGGGTCACTTCTCAAATAAACTACTTTCAAATCTGAGATGCACCTCTAGGAGAGCACAGACCTAGATTTCTGGTTGTATCTGACTTTGCACCATTACTAAAAATATTGCAGTGAACTCTTTTGTACATATCTCCTTTTTGCACACTTGAATATCTTTCTAGATAGAAAAGTAGAAGCTAAATTGTCAGGACAACAGTTGTCACAAATCTTTGGCTTTATTAGATATTCAGATTGTTCTCCAAAATTGTGATGCCAATTTGCTTTTCCATCGAGAATGTGAGGGAGTTCACATACTCCCTGATTTTAGCGTTGCCAAACTCTTACACGTTCACTTTTGAATAGTTATCCTGTTTTGTTTTTTTTATATACATTCAGCTTCTGTGAATTGCCTATGCATGTCCTTAGTCCACTTTTTAATTGGTTTTATTGTTTTGTTTTGTTCTTGAGACAGGGCCTTGCTCTGTCACCCAGGCTGGAGTGCAATGGTATCATCATAGCTCACTGCAACCTCAAACTCCTGGACTTGAGTGATCCTCCTGCCTTAGCCTCCCAAGTAGCTAGGACCACAAGCACACACCACCACACTTAAGGTTAATTCTTCTATTTTCCTTTTCTTTTCTTTTTTTCTTTCTTTCTTTTCTTTTCTTTTCTTTCTTTTTTTTTTTTTTTTTTTTTGCTACATCTGCAAGAAGCACTTCCTGGGGCCTCTTCTATTTTCAGTAGAGACGGGGTCTTCCTCAGGCTGGTCTTGAACTCCTGGCCTCAAGTAATCCCCCCTCCTGGGCCTACCAAAGTGAGCCACAACATGCGTGACCTTTAATTGAGTTTTATTCTAGCTTCTAATCTTAGATTGGCTTTATGAATGGCAAATAATTTCTCCCTTGATGAGTCTAGAACAGAAGTCAGCAAACTCTAGCCAAAAAGGCCAAATCTGGCCTGTGGCTTGTTGCTGTAAAGAAAGTTTTGCTGGAACATGGCCACACCCATCTGTTTAAGTGTCATCAGCGGCTGCCTTTGCACTGCCACAGCAGAACTGAGCACAGTTGACCCTTGAGCAACTCGGGTTGCACACCCCAGGGCCACTTCTACCTACACAGATTTCCTTCTACCTCTGCCACCCTGAGACAGCAAGACCTTCCTCTTCCTCGTCCTCTGAAGATGAAGAGAATGAAGACCTTTATGATGATCCACTTCCACTTAATGAATGGCAAATAGAGTTTCTCTTCCTTATGATTTTCTTAACATTTTCTTTTCTCAATTTTATTGTGAGAACACAGTATGTGATACATATGTTACATACAAAATACATCTTCATCAACTGTTTAGGTTATCAGTAAGACTTCCAGTCAACTGTAGGCTATTAGTAGGTAAGTTTTGGGGGAGTCAAAAGTCAGATGCAGGTTTTTGCCCATAACCCCCACTTCAATATTGTTCCAGGGTCAATTGTAATGGCCCACAAAGCCTAAATATTTACTAACTGACCCTTTATGAGGAAAAGTTTGCCAACCCCTGGTCTAGGTTAGGAAGGGGCCAATGAGCACTATTGAAAAGTCTGCACAAGAGACTTTGGGGAAAGCTTTTTTTCTCTTGGAAGGAGAAGCCATTTTTCCTGCCGACCTCTGGCTTTCTGTGTTGGACACTGTCACGGAAGGAAGTGTTGCTTGGGCACTGTGGCAGCCCGCTTCCAACCAGACGGCAGGCTCAGAAGAATCCCAGGCCTGCCCAGGTAGCACCAGAGGTCACCAAACCACTGAACCAACCTCAGGACCACCCGTTGAGCCTTCCTATATGAGAAAAATAAGCCTGGGGACAATTAAACCATTCAGAGGGACATCTTTAAGAAAAAGAGGACAAAACCATGAGTGCAAAATTGGGGTGTGTGTGTGTGATTATTTGTTTAGCATGACGTAAGAAATCATAACCCCCTTACAAATTTTAAAAGCTGACAAGTACCACAGATATCACAAGATCCTGGAAAATACCATAAAAGCTGCCTCATATACCCATGTGTTCCTTTTTGATAGGAAAAACTTCTGGCTCTAAATATTTCAAACCTTGTTTCTCCTCCATCCCCACGTGTTGTGACACTGTGGCCTCACACCTTGGCACTGTGACAAGCACCACTAGCCCTGTTGGGTCGGCCTGGTACGTGCAGGAGGAGAATTTCTGGAAGCCATTTCTGTACTGGACTCCAGGCAACAGCGTAACTATGCACGGAAGTGACTCTGAAGTCCCTAAATATATCCACACTAAATGTATCCCCAATTCAACTTCCCCTTAGATGGCGTCCATAAATCTTGTGGCCTCCGGCACCGTCAAACACGAGGGAAGCTGATGAGGGACCTCAGAGTGAGAAGAGACAGTGGTTTTAACCAACTAGGATTCAAATATTCTACCAATTTTGCAAAATCATATGCTCACATGAACACATTGCTAGGGCCTTTTCTAGGGTTTGGCGGGCACCCAAGCAAGCCCTCGAGGGGCCGGAAGGTTCAGCCTCATTAGTGTCTCCGTAAATCCATCTCTGACTCTTATTTTTCAAGCCCTAGTCAGTGGGTATTTAGCTTACTTGCACCTGAAAGTATGCCTAACCAATACAATGTATTGCTGTTCATGTCCTTCCACTCCCAGGGAGCAGCACGTTGTCTGAGAGTCACACCTGATCGCTCCACTTACCCCCACCCCATGCCACCCAGTCCCTGTCCTCTACGCTACCACCACTCTTTTTTTTTTTTTTTTTTTT
>CAUYRT010079950.1:0-25493 GCA_963574885.1 Lepilemur ruficaudatus | reverse complement strand
GGCTAGAGTGCTGTGGCATCAGCCTAGCTCACAGCAACCTCAAACTCCTGGGCTCAAGCTGATCCTTTTGCCTCAGCCTCCCAAGTAGCTGGGACTACAGGCATGTGCCACCATGCCCAGCTAATTTTTTCTATATATTTTCAGTTGTCCAATTAATTTCTTTCTATTTATAGTAGAGACGGGGTCTCACTCTTGCTCAGGCTGGTTTCGAACTCCCGACCTTAAGCGATCCGCCCGCCTGGGCCTCCCAGAGTGCTAGGATTACAGGCGTGAGCCACCGCGCCCGGCCCAAAATACAATCATTTTTATATGAGCAAAAGGAAAATCCGCTGTTCCTCCCCTGCCAAAAAGAGAAATTTTTTTTAATAGTTTAAAATTATTCTCAGTCCCAGGTTCAGCATATAAAATCAGGCTTGGAGTCTCCACCTATATCCCAACCATGAATTACTGGCTTCACATTGCCAATCACAATAAATGCGGAAGTCACACGGTAGTAGTCAAAGTTCTCATCCACAGCAGAGCCATAAAATACCTCTCCAGGCTTCTCAATTACTATTCTAATTGTGCTCTCTTCCCTAGGCCGGTCTTTCCAACTGTATTAGTGCAAAAATGCATATTCATTTCCCCCTTTGCAGATTCATAATTAATAATATGAACATATTAAGGGTTCTGAAAAGTCCTGCAGGTTAAAAAAAAAAATCTCCTGAGCTTTAACCCAACTTTTCCTAGACTATTTTCACTCCATATTTCTCCTAACACGCTCAGGTTCTTTCCTGCCTCATTATTTTAATGGTTCCTTCCCTCATGCATATCTATTCTTCAAAGGCACCATGAATTCCTCCATGCCACTTTTCCTGGGACCCCCCGTGTGCAGCCTCTTTAGCCTTTGAGTTCTGTCGTGTTTGTGCCTCTTGTCTGGCACTTAGCTACAATCCAGGACAAAATACGGTACACTTACTTTGAACAGTACATGAGCTTGTTAAGTCCACTAATGACTGAGGGTACACAGGTTGTTATACAAGGCCTGAGCTGGGTCCCATGCAGTGCTTAACACTGGCAGCAAAGAAAGATCCCAAGTTCATGTAAAAGGAACTCTCTGATTTTCCTTCTCTTCCCAATTATGCTTACACACCAACTGTCTTATAACTTGCATATTTACTCTTTAAATAATTTTTATTCCAAGACCACACAATACAGAAAATGCATTTTACCAATCATATCGATCCTATTTCTAGTCACTACCCTATGGCCCTAACTTCATTTTTGGTGTTGAGGGTGCAGGTGGTGATAAACCCCTGACTTGCAGCCCAGCCCTCCGGGAGAAGTAAACTCAGCCCCCTAATCTGCCTACAACCAAGGCACTCTGTGTAAGGAACAGGCTGGGTCCCAAGGATCACAGGGACTGCTTGAGAAACTTTCTCTGACAAATGTTAATACTTTAAACCGTGACCTACTTCCCTGAATACTTAAGCATTCTTCGCATTCCTCCTTGTCATGGAGGGATTGTTTATCAGGCACAGTTCCAGAAGTGACTTGAAATCTCTGTCATTGTTGCAATTTGAGATAAAATTGTAAGGTCTTTTCAGTCACCACAGATTCTTCATTTAGGACAAAATGCTTGAGAATTCAAAAGACCTCAGTGGGTATTTAATTAATATGAAAAGTATAACCAATCTTCATTTTAATCAAAGCAAAACAAGTTTTCCATATGATAAACAAAACAAAGACTGATCTAAAACTGCCACGGAACTGAACTCAAAGAAAACTAACTCCTGAAGGTTTTACCAACAACAGCAAAAAAAAATCAACCGGGTTTTTGCCCCCATTACAGTCAACTGACTTTTGTTTAAATTTTATACGCCAGCTTTTGTCAGGATTGGAGAAAGGATTGTAGTAGGCAGGACTGATTTAGTAAACTTTAGTGGTGACATGTTCCACTGCTTTTCAATAATTTATTTCATATAAAACAGAGCAGAACAAGAGCAAAATTTTCCATTTAAATATTTAGATTAACAATATAGAAGTCAGGAACTCATGTCTAAATAATGGTTAAATGTGTCATTTCCAAAATAATTAAGAAAAAAATCATAGAAAGATTGGCTAATCTTAGCAACCTCCTGTAGATTATAATCCTATTCCTCCCTACTCGCTCCAGGTTGAACTACAGTGCGCATCAATGATAAATTCAAAGCAGACAGTCCATGTTAGGTAGATAGTGAGGGATTCTGGGTCTTCTAGGGACGAAAGTGGGTGCTGTTGCCCCCATCTTTGTCTTACCCAACCCTAATTCTCCATACTTGGGGCAGAGGGAATACCCTACGAATCTGCCGATAAGAACCAGGCGTGCCAGATGCGAAAGAATGCAGAGGACTCTCTAGCCCACTGGCCAAGCAGCATGGGTACCATGAAGTCCAGAAAGTGACCTAGAACCCACAGCAGTTAAGGCTAACGTCCTATGACTCCCAACTGTCCAATCAAAGTGGTTCCATGGTGATCTCCAAACCACGAGGGAGGTCCCTATCTGGGCACTATACGTAAGATGCAGACCATAGCCAACCTTTTTTGTACCCTTCCTTTGGCTCTCCCTTTGCTGAGACAATGGGTCCGGTCATCATCTGTGTCGTACGTATCACGCTCTGTAAACCTGTATCTTGCTCTTCCCCTATAATCCTATCTTTCTCTCCTCAATGAACCTCATTTTCATGCCTGCCTAACTTTGGTGTGTTCTGGTCATTCTTCAGCCACGAGAGCGCCAAGAACCGATGGTTTCAGATTAAAACCTGACAACCACATCTAAGATTGAACAGAATTCAGTGGTATTGTGTTGAGTAAGACTGTTTTGCATATGTACCCAAGTGAAGGATAATTTCAAACAAAAAATTTTTTATTTTTTCTTGAGACAGAGTCTCACTCTTTTGCCCAGGCTAGAGTGCCATGGCGTCAGCGTAATTCACAGCAACCTCAAACTCCTGGGCTCAAGCAATCTTCCTGCTTCAATCTCCCGAATAGTTGGGACTACAGGTGTGTGCCACCATGTCCAGCTAATTTTTCTATATTTAGTAGAGACAGGGTCTCGCTCTTGCTCAGGCTGGTCTCAAATTCCTGAGCTCAAGAATCCTCCAGCCTCGGCCTCCCAGAGTGCTAGGATTATAGGCGTGAGCCACCACGCCCAGCCAAACAAAGGTTTTTAAGATGCATTCTTCACGCAGTTTGTTATAATTTAGTGAAAAATTATCACCAACAACGAAAAATATAAAAAGGTTAAGAATCAGAAAATATGTAAACAATCTTGTTTTATGTATCACAACAAAACATACTTTATAGAGTAAAGGACACTATCAAGAACACAGTGAAGCGTGTCTTAAATAGCAGTGGTCAATGTCAGGGAGTAAAGATAGAAATTCATCATCGTGGCAGGCAAAACCCAGAGCTGGTAATGGCTTAATTCAATAAGAAATCGTGTGCTCAGACACAAAGAAAAATACCAAACCATAAATGACACACCAAACGGCAGACACTGGAGATGGAAAAATTACACAGAAGAAATGTCTTCTTCAGAAGAAGATAAGCAATCCCCCAAGCAACCTCGTTTCTTTGCTTACAAATGGGAAAAAAATGCAGTCCAATATCAGGCTCTTTCATTTCTAGGTGGACTCAGATGTGCTAGGGCAGAACAGTCACTGCTGCATGAAGACACAAGAATCTGCCACCTGTTCAAACCAGTGGCATTGTTTTATCCAGTCTTCTACCCTATGAATACTCACTCTTGGTTCCACCTACCCTTCTCCACAGCCACCACCGGGACCTTCGGTGTTATCATCTCTCATCCTAAAATATTTAACCTCACTCTGAGCCTCCCATGCCCAGCATTCCTCAAGCCCCCAGTGCCTGAGGTCTCTGTTCTGACGCAGACCACTATTAGAAAAATGGGCCGGGCACGGCGGCTCACACCTGTAATCCCAGCATTTTGTGAGGCCATGGCAGGAGGATCCCTTGAGGCCAGGAGTTCAAGACTAGCCTGGGCAACATTAGCGAGACCCTGTCTCTACAAAAAAAAAAATTAGTCAAGCGTTGTGGCATACACCTGTAGTCCCAGCTACTCTGGAGGGTGAGCCAGGAGGATCGCTTGAGCCTGAGGTTGCAGTGAGCTATGTAAGGATGCCACTGTACTCTAGCCTGGGCAACAGAGCAAGACCTCGTCACAAGAAAAAAAAAGAAAAGAAAAATGTTATTGAGCTCCAGAATGTCCTGTGTCACGAGCTAGAGAGTCTGCTGCAAGCCTCCTCTTTTCTTTAAAAGTTCCAAGTTGTTACTACCAGGTGGTATATTCTGATATTTTGGTGTAAACTGTCAGGGTTTGGCATGATTTGTCACACACAGTAGACAGGTGAAACCAGCATCATCTCGTAGATGTTCTTGTCTGACTACTGGAGAAACTATCTTCCAAATCCTGCAATCTTGTTACTTCTGATTAACCCCACATGCCAAGCCTGTACCCTGTGCCAAATCCCACTGCCCCTGCTAATATCTGAGACATCACCGTACTGTGAAAATGTTTGCCAACACAATCTCCCCAAGCCACCCTTCCCAGACTCACTTCCCACCAGTCTGCTGTGGGTGTTGTCTGCACCTTATGCAAGAGGGTCCCCTAGGAGTTCATCATCCACGCATGCCGCATTTTTTCATCTTTGCTTTGTTCGTCATTGAAACCTTCAGCGGCTCTCTACTGCCTCTGCAGCTCTTAGGCTGACCAGCCGGTCAGGCTGCAATTCCATGTATCATCCTCTTTCCATTGTTCCCTTAAAAACCTTCAGCCCCTTAATATGCCTTGCTCTTTCTGGCCTCCTGACTAAGGGCCTTCTGTCTGCCTAGAACACTTCCCAGAACGTTCTTTTCTTTTTACAGCAGTTATCTGGACAATTCACTGAAATAGACAGCTAATAGCGATTCTTCTATTATCTATCAAACTTACTTAAATATTTCATCTAGAGAGGACTTACCTCACTTTGAATACGAGGTGCTCAAGGGTAAGGCTATGTGTTTTATTTCTTAGCTCACAAAACATCTAGGCCAATGCCTTTCATACGGTAAGTGACTAGGAAATACTTTTTTAATTTTTTTTGAGACAATCATAAAATAGCCTGGAGATATCTATTTTTAATGTATGTTATTACGTACCACAAAACAAATTAAGTGTACAAGACAATTGCCGCTTCCCACTTTTTTATATTTATGTATGTATGAATTCACCGTAACTACGAGAAAGGCCAAAGTAACACCTGAGATGGAGAATATAAAACTATTTTAAACATGGGTATGCTATTATAACTGACCAGATTTTATGCCACTAGATTTTTAGCCACTCCCTTAATGCTTCTGATTTACTGTACAAATAAACACAGCAGGATATTTTTAAAAGTACAAAGAAATCAACAGGCTGGGCTCAGTGGCTTATGCCTATAATTCCAGAACTTTGGGAGGCTGAAGCAGGAGAATCACTTGAGGCCAGGAGTTTAAGACTAGCCAGAGCAACAAAGGGAGGCCCCATCTCTAAAAAAAAAAAAATTTTAATTAGCTATATGTGGTTGTATGTGCCTGTAGTCCCAGCTACTTGGGAGGCTGAGGTGGGAGGATCACTTGAGCCCAGGAGGTCGAGGTTACAGGGAACTATGATCCAGCCATTGTACTCCAGCCTAGGTAACAGAGTGAGACCCCTTGTCTCTAAATAAATAAATAAATAATTTTAAAAACTATTTTAAAAAATACTTCAATGGAGTTTTATGAAAAGTATTTTTAAAAAGAAATCAACAAACAGATTTATGCATACATAGAAACTTGGGTTTTAACAGGAAGTACTATTTAATCAATGGTACCAGAGCCTTTTTGTGCCCTTCCTTGTGGCGTACGTATCATGCTCTGTAAAGCTATATGGTCCTCTTGCCCTATAATCCTATCTTTCTCTCCTCAATAAACCTTATTTTTGTGCTGGCCTTAAAAAATAAATGGTACTGGAGCAATAGGTAACTATGGGATGGAAAACGAATTTAGATCTCTACACAGCATAAAATAATCAATTTCTAGTGGATTAAAGACCCATATATATGAAAAGGAGACTTTAGCTTTTTCAGGACCCAGTTTGTTTCCCCAGTTCCTTCCTACTCTAATTCCTGGACCACAGAAGCTAGTAAAGAAATGTTTATGGAATCAAGATCGAATAGTACGTAAGTGGCCAAGAAAGCCAGAACCCTATTTTGATCTTTAATGACTTGGTTAGATTTTAAGATTTCTTTATAGATTTTTGGACCAGCCAAATGCCATAAACTAAGTTCTCAGCTACTGTTTACTTACCCAGCACAAGGGAAGTTTTAAATTGACAAATGAGAGAAGAGATTTTAAGAGGCAATCAGATGGAAAGGAAAGAGGGAACACTGGAAAGTAGCTCCTTCCGGCTCCGTGAGGATAATAGCACTTAATTGAACAACTATTTACCCTGGAGAGCACAGTCTATTTTAAAAAGCCTCCACTAGCCACACACTTGTTTTTAAGACAGTAGAAAAAAAGGAATGAAAGCATGCAGAAGAAATATTTTCCTTTATTTTCTCCTCCAGATGTGTGGAGGGGAATGCCTACTCTTCCAACAACATCTGAAATCTTGTGTCCCACCCACATAAGCTCCAACCTCAGAGAATCTGTGCACACTGTCACCTAGTGTCACCTAGGCCTGGGCCGCCTCTCCCTGGCCCTTCCTTAAGGCAATGGTGCCCACACCAGGCACATCAAAATACCTGATAAGCATTTCAAGACTACAGAATCCCAGACTCTGGGATTGCCTGGGGATTCTGATTCAATAAATCTAGAAGGGGGCTTAGGAGTAACTTTAAAAAGCTCTACTGGTAGGCCGGGATGGTGGCTCACGCCTGTAATCCTAACACTCTGGGAGGCTGAGGCGGGTGGAGTGCTCAAGGTCAGGAGTTCGAAACCAGCCTGAGCAAGAGCAAGACCTCGTCTCTACTATAAATAGAAAGAAATGAATTGGCCAACTAAAAATATATAGAAAAAATTAGCCGGGCATGGTGGTGCATGCCTGTAGTCCCAGCTACTCGGGAGGCTGAGGCAGGAGGATTGCTTGAGCCCGGGAGTTCGAGGTTGCTGTGAGCTAGGCTGATGCCACGGCACTCACTCTAGCCCGGGCAGCAGAGTGAGACTCTGTCTCAAAAAAAAAAAAAAAAAGCTCCACTGTGATTCAATTGCACCATCAGGTTTGGGAACCAGGAAAAATTTAATCCCTCGATACGCCCACAATTTGCAATGTCTGCATACAACAAACCGAAGATCAGCCAATGAGTTGTAGTAATCTTCCCTTCTTAAATGTTGACTTATCTCATTTTCAAATCTAACATGAAACTGACATGTTCTAACACTGGGATTAAGATTAGGCAGAATGAAACTACAGGGTTTCCCCCCTTTTAGAAAACATCACAGAGAAATCAGGGAAGACAAAAACCCTTTGAACTTGAATGAATACTTGTATTAAGAGAAGCCTAACAGCATCTGGGAAAGACTCTCGTTTCCAGTACTTTGAACACCTTCGTTTTTCTTGGAAAACCCACGGATTCCCGTTAACACAGCCAGGCTGCTGTGAGCCTGTGAAAGGATCCTGGGAAGGGCCTTCACCCTATTGTATTCCCAGGAGGTGGATTTCTACTGTCCCCAACTCCTGATCCCAACATTTCATGGATCAGAAGCATAAAGAAATTTCTGGCAACTACATGATTTTAGATTGTTGTTCCCAGAGAAGAAATTTTTACAGTGATAGCTAAACAAGTAGGTCACTGTCTAAGCAAATAAAATTAAAGACAGTTTACTAATTTGGAAAGGAAAAGGAGCAAAGACGAACAGAACTGCTCTGCCTCAGCTGCATTTTTACTCTTGAACTCGCTTTTTCCCCTGATCTGAGTGATTTCTGGCAGGCGGCGGGGGAGGGGGGATCCTTAAAAATCAATTAATGGTAAAACAAACCATAGCCTTTCATGCTCTGAAAGCCAGGCCAATTCACAATCAGGAGGCACACAGAAGACACACAGCCAACAAACACAACAAGGTGCTCGTACTTAAAAGTGTGTCAGGGAAACTGAGGTGCCATTCTTCACCTAGCAGACTGGCAGATGTCAGAAACTCTGATAGCCACAGAAGCAAGGCATGACAAGATCACCACACAGTGGGAATGCAAAGTCAATTTAGCAAGAGCTATCAAAACTTCAAAAGCAACTAAATCCTTTTACTCGGGCATTACACTTCTAGATATCTATCCTAGGAATATACCTGCACACACAGAAAGATATCTGGACTAGGATATTCCCTACATCAATTTATTATAGCAAAACACTAGGACAATTTAAATATAAACACAAGGGACTGGTGAGATCATTCTGGTGCTTCAACGCCTAAATGCAGCCTAATTAATAAGAATGGAGGTAGATATTTATGTCCTGAGATAAAAAGATGTCCAAAACCTAACGTTGCCCAATACATGTGATACGATTCTATTCATTAAAAGGAAAACAAAAAATGGTGCTATTCTTATTTCTACTTTCATGTGCATAAAATGTTTGAAAGAATATGAAAGAAATCATCAACATTGGTTTTAAACTATTTAATAATTAAATTTGTAAGTAATATTATGCTACTTACAAATTCAAATTCTCAATCATTAACATTTTTTAAAAAAATAAACAATAAAATGAATGCTGCTCGGCAATGACTTTAAATAATAAAAATCATTTTAGTAAGAGTAAACAAACGCTTTTGATCTTTATAAAGCCTTTATGATTCAAGTGCGATGATACCAGAGGTACAATTTCAAATGAGTAATTATTCATAAGAAATATGAAGTTATGTATAATTGAAATTTATTACAAATTATTATCTTCACCCCAATCCTTCTATTAGATGTACTAATAAGTAGGAAACAAAAGGGTGATTATAGGTACAAAATTCTGACCTTTCATCCTCTAATTTGAAGGAAAATGGACCAAGATCTAAATAGACAAGTCAAATAATTTTAATTATAGATTTTTCAGTAATGTATTGGCAATAAGCTACACATTTATACAATATAATGCTTCTCCCTTCCCCCAGCTTTTTTCATATTTTCCCATTGTATTATTTTAAAATAAAACTTATTCTAAATTATAATTTTTGTTAGGTTATAACACAACTAAGAATTACATTTAAGGAAATTTAGTTTTGTTTGTTCAAGAGATAAAGGTACTGACTATATTTTTCTCAGAATGCTTAGTGCTATAAATCCTAATTTCTCACTTCATGAATGACTACTGTATATAAAATTCAAGAGGCCAAGGATAAGCACCATTTTAGCTTGATTTTTCTTTTTTCTTTTTTTTTTTTTTGAGACCGAGTCTCACTCTGTTGCCCAGGCTAGAGTGAGTGCCGTGGCATCAGCTAGCTCACAGCAACCTCAAACTCCTGAGCTCAAGCGATCCTCCTGCCTCAGCCTCCCGAGTAGCTGAGACTACAGGCACGCGCCACCATGCCCGGCTAATTTTTTCTATATATTTTTAGTTGGTAGCTTGATTTTCCTTGCATTGGAGTTCTCTAAGCACTGAATTTATATTAAAGCTGAAAAAGAAACAATTTCACAGTATCTTTTGAAACAAAACATTTTATTTCCATTTTGTTAATTATCCTATAAAACACCAAACTAGAATAATCTTATAGCATCAGTTTACAGCTATAAAGGCACAGAGATCAGTCAGCGCGAAGTGGAAGCACTCTTGAAGCCTGCTCCTTATAAAGGGAAATATTTTGAGTGGAAATCTCCACCGATCTCTCTCATCCACTAGCCTAAAAGCTAGTAATGGACTCCAGGGAAGGCCCTGCAATCCCCACAGGCTATCTATCCTAAAGAACCATCCTCACACTCAAATCCCAATTTTTGGTATGTGTTCTAACCTGAAAGTAGCACCTCTTGTTAACTGGGGAAAATCTGTAAGAATACAGGTAGCCTCATACACCACCACTCTATTGACAAACATACTATTCTCTTCTAATCACCTTAAATTCTGGCCCCTATAGTGTAAAACTGGTGACATAGCCATATTAAGGCCATCTTCATCACTACTCCCATTTTGCAAACAGGAGCACGTGGAAGGAAGCATGATCTTAGGTTGGCTAAGGTTGCTAAGGTCCAGGAATCCTGAAATGCATTTGGCCACCTCAATTGTCCGTTTTAATGCAGAAGAGTCAAGCACATGCTTAAATTTACCAATCAGACAACAGATTCTTCTATTTATGTACATCTTTATCTTTTACTGATTCACAGCTCTTGTAACAAAACAGAACCACAGCTTGAGGGACTGACAAGAGTCCGCATCTCCCCACCTGCCAGGGCAGTGGCCCCACCCTGGTGCAGCTGACCACAGTTTCACTTCCAGCTGGAAATCACTGAAAGAGCAGACAATATAATATAGAAAGGCTAATTCAGCAGGATGATGGTTGTCCAGACTTAGCCTGTAGTTTGGCTCCAGAAATCAGGATTTACCAGAGACGGTAGGTCGGTCATTCATCATCCCACCCTCCATTGCCACCTGAAAGAAAATACCCTTCAAAGACAGACTTTCAAAGACAGACAGTTAGCTGGTTCGAAGGTAGTGAGTCATCTCAAAGTTACAGGTGGAAGTCCTTGTTCTGCTCTTCCCCCCTTCTCACTACTGCATTTGACTAGTCTTAAAAACAAAAACAGACAAAAGCAACAACAAACAATTGAGAAATAATGTGAGACTTTTACTTAACTAACCTCCTGCCTTCAGATCTAATCTCCTTGTACCCTGCCGTGGCCAAAGTGACCAAAATGGCCATGTCTCAAAGTTAAACCTGGCTAATAACTGATCAAGTCCTTTCCCCCCAGGATTTACATGTAACGATTGCAAAAGATTGACTAGAAGACTCCTTCCATCGGTCACAGAACCAAGATGTCTGCCTCAGTGCATCTAAATGTCACGCTTGAGTAATCAAAAGCTTGTTTAACTGTCCATTTGACCTAATAGAAGTGATAATTCAATTAGCACATGTCTTTTGAGATATGGGCACTTGCTCAGTGAATTAAGTGATAGTGAAAAGCAGCAGAAAAAAGGAAAGTAAGGTGAATTGCTAAATAGACAGTATGTGTATGATATTAGAAAAAATCTAACAACCTTCAATTAGCGGTCAGCATTCTATCCAAGGAGGGAAAAATGATGTATTAGCCTAAATGTCCACAGACCCATCAAGAAAGTTCAAGATATAATTTAAAACTAACTCAACATACCTCATTTGTAACTCAGAGTGGTCTCATTTGAGCCACTTGCATTATTAAATTTGTCTATTTGAGATTAAAGGCGATTTGAAATTGCAATGCTAATAAGCCACTCTATTTCTAGAGAAACAGAAACCAAAGCCCCCAAATCTGAATATTTTCCCAAATTCACTTAATCTTATTATTAATAACCAAACAAACTGACTTGACTTAGTCATTATCTGATACCTGCGACTGATCACGATAACGAGACAAAGGTTAAGCTGTAGAAAAAGCAGACAGGCCAAGGTATTCCCCAACTTGAGAGTCTCCAATCAAAACCACAGAGCAAGCACCATCCCTTCCCTCTTCCCACGAGTATTTACTGAGAGCCGACGTATGTGCCAGGCAGCATGCCACACGTGGAGGAACACCGTTGGTAAGCAGCACCAGGCATGTTCCCTGCCCTTGTGGAGCATTCAGAACAGCCAGGGGAACACTTATTAGTCAAGCCACCAAACCCACAAAGGGTCCATGGTACCAGGGGACCCTAGAGTGGCAGATGAGATGACCCGGAGGTCAGGAATTGGAGCATAACAAGAGGGAAGGCCAGAGTTACGTGTGCTGAGTCATTCTTAATTTGGGAGTCCTTTAGAAAAGACTCAGGAGTTCAGAATCTGAGTAATAAATTTAGCTAGTTAATATGAAAACTACATATATTCCAAGGATACATGTAAGTGTATTGATTTGTCTCCAAATTGATAACTGGGCAGTATGCCAACAAGCTCAATGATATTATGGATGACATCTAAGTAATTTTTTTTAAAAAGGTTGTTGGGCTGTTTTAAGATGGTGGTGACTAGGAGAGAGGAGAACGCAGTTATGGAAAAAGAGAAGAGACTGGAAGCAATATTTTAAAATAAACAAATTCCAGTTTATTGGAAAGGGAGTTAAGTCCCATATTTCAGTGTCAACAGTTAATAAGACCTGAAGGAGTATAAAAGCCAAGGGAAAAAAGTCCCCCAGTTGCAAGTTTTTAGCTATTATGCCTGAAAATTACTTTCGTCACTAGGCTCTAAACACTGGTTATGGAGCACTTTGACAGCGGTTGGCATGAAAACCTAATGTACAATAAGCATTAAAATGTGACATGGACCTCAAAAGGTGAGTACATTCCTTAGGCCTGAAGATTAGGCACCCCTTAGAAAATCTATATGGTAGAGGCACAATTAGTACTCATTAGTATCTAAGGACCACAGACTTTACAAGCAGTTATGAGTTAAAGACTGGAGGTAAAAACTATGTTATTAAGAGCACTCTCTAAGCCCAAACTAGACTAGGACAGCTAAGGAGGTCAAGGCAATGAGGTCATAGTTCTAGATTCCATTTTTCCCCCAGATTGTAAACATCCACATCTCCTGAGATAACTCTTAATGGTCCTCACGTATTCTGTATCCTCAAATTCGACACATGGGTAGTTTTTTTAAGTATTAAGTATGGTTATCCACATCTTTCTATGAGGGTATCCCAAAATACGTAGCTCAAAGCCTTACTAATGAACACATATTCTGGAAAATAGATCTAAAATACAACAATCGGGGCAAACCACAACCTCGGTGGCTGCAGTGATCCAGAAGAAATACTCCAGCCTTGACTGGAGACTATAGGATGCAGTATTTCTAGTAGTTTCAGCACTGCCTCCCTGGAAAAGCGTACAGGAAAAGCTCGCTTACGCTGTGACCGCATCCTTGGAGAACTTCTAACTACTCCAGTGCGTGCTTAGCCACTGAGTCTGCAGGCAAAGATCCGCGCGAAAAGGGAGGGCGCTGGCTTGTTTGCTAAACCTGTCATTCCTTTCGAAAATGCAGCGCCTGCCCAGGTTTTCCCTGGCTCCGAGAGCTACACCCCGAGTCCTCTCCGCATCGGGAAGGCGGTGTCTGCCGGAGCCACTGCCGCAGGGGGACCGGGTACCAAACCCGCTCGCTCCGGCGCAGCGGGAGTCAAGGGCAGCCCGCGGCGGGGAGGCCGGGGGTGGCCGGGCCGCTGGCCCCGCAGCTGACTTTGCGCATCTCGGATGCGGGGGCCCGCTTCTGGGCTCCGGATGCCCGGCCGTGGTCGGTTCTCCACGGTACCCTCCCCCCGCCCCCGGAGCTCATCCGCCTCGGGCGGGATCGCTCCCACCGGAAGAGTGTGGAGAAAGGCTCAGCTGCGGCGGGCAGGGGCGGATTTTATCACTGCGGATGGCGCAGTCGCCTCCCCTGGAGACCCACGACGAAGATGCAAGCCCCCCGCCGCAAAAGACCCTGAAACAGGGGTTCGCGCCTGTGAGTTTGCAGATGGGCTGGACCGGCGGGGGAGTTCTCTCGGGTGGATATGGGAGGCACCCGACGCCGCCGCCTCCCCGGCGCAGGTGGCCCGGCGCGCCCGTACCTTGGTGGCGGGGTCCGCGGCGGCGATGGAGGGGTCCGCGGTCGTGTCCGGCGCCGCCTCGGCCGAGGGGCCGCCGCCGCTGGGCTCGGGCTCGGCCGGCGTGGCGCTCCCCGCCTGAGGCTGCTCCGGGCTCTGCTGCTCGGTGGAGCTCCCGGCGCCCATGGCTCCTCCGCGCTCCTCCCGCGCCCAGCCGCCGGGTTACGCCTTCCCCAAATCGCAGGGACGCGGGCAGGAGCTAGAAGACGCGCGCCCGCGAGGTCCCGAGAGCGCCTTCCTCCGCCGCCGTCCTCCTGCGAACGCGCCCAGCCTGCGAATGAAGGAGACGCGCTCGCGGCAAACTCCTTAAAAGAAAAGGAGAGGAAAAAAAAAAAAGCCACCTCTGAGCCTCCGCCCCCTCCCCCCCGGCTTCCCTCGCCTCATCACATGAGCACAGCCAGACACGCCTTGCAGCAGCGTCGCCCCCCGGCTGCCCGGACCCGGGGCCGCGCCTCGCCAGCCCGCGACCAGCAGCAGCCCGCCCGGCCCCCCGCGTGCCCTCCCGTCCCCAAAGGGCACAAGCGCTACGGGGATGACCCAGGGCTGCAGAAGGTGAGGGGACCGCAGGAAAGAGGGGGAGCAAAAAGCCTCCCGGGGACATTGGCTTAGCTGGGGTTTATAAATGACTGATAAGCCAAGGTGGGGGCTTCGCCTGCCGCTGACTCCCGACTCGCTCAGGCGCGAACCCGAATGCCCACTTGCTTTCCTTCAGACTGTGTTTGACTCTAAACGTTTGTTCCTCCCTCCCCCCTATAGCAGGAGAAAGGCAAGCGCTTCTTGGCCCCTCCGGACTGTGACCATATTTGGGCACCTCACGTGGCAGGAGCAGGGAACCGAGAGGTTAATTCAGTCAGGCGACGGATGAGGTGGGCCAGGCGGCCCCGCGCGCCCCATCCTCCGGAACAAGTGATGTCAGCCGATGCCATCGGCAGTGCTGGCCGCCCCCCTTCCCTGGGGACCCGGGGGAAATGAGGCTGTTACCGGAAATGTGCCTGTCCTTCTCTGAGGGCCTGCTGCTGGGGCTCACCCATCCAGGCCACCTCTCCCCAGCGACGCTGAATGAGACATGGTGGCATAGAGCGGCTCGTTCGCCATCAGTGCCTCCCAAAAGATGAAGACTTCCTTCCATAGCAGCCCAACGGCTTGCGTTCTATCCTCTCGTACTCTTGAATATAGTATTTATTATATGAACATAGCAGGCAGTCAATAAATATTTGAAATACATTTTTGGGTGCATTATTTGGCACATAAGCTTGAGGTGCTGGGACTGAAAAACAAAATGTATCCCGGTTGTAACTGGCAACCGAGTGCCTGGGTTTTCACAAATAGTTGGAATCTCTATTAAAAATGAAGAAACTTTTGGAATATTGACACTAGATTCCAGATAAATATCTCATACCCAGATTTAGTACAGTTTAGTAGAGAGTTGATGTAAGCAGTGGTTCAGCACTAGGATGTTGCGTGCCTGATGAATTAATTGCATGAATTCTAATGGTCCCTTGGGAACCATAGGTCAGTTATCCAGCAACAGATTTGGTTTCTGAATTAATCATTTTTATCGAAAGGACTACACAAAGGCTAATTTCTCTGGAATTTATCCTTTAGGAAAAAGTATATTTGCAAAATACTTGGTTTTAGGAATTTATACACATTTCACCCATTTTGACTTAAATTTTAAGTATTTAGGAAATATTAGAATTCTGTTACAGGCTGTGTTCAAAGCACTTTGCATATATAATCACATATAATCTTTACAATAACCCCATGGTATAGATACATTATTCTCATTTTACCAATGGTGGTGGGAGGGGGTAGGCCCAGAGCAATTAAATCATGTGCTCAAGGTCTCACAGCTGGCAGAAGGAAAAGCAAGGAGTCCAACCTGCATCTCACTT
The DNA here is from genome assembly GCA_963574885.1 of Lepilemur ruficaudatus. Classification (NCBI taxonomy): domain Eukaryota; kingdom Metazoa; phylum Chordata; class Mammalia; order Primates; family Lepilemuridae; genus Lepilemur; species Lepilemur ruficaudatus. The sequence goes on along the minus strand of CAUYRT010079950.1, from coordinate 9,839 downwards.
AAAAGTCCACACCTAACCACTGCACACTTCGCTCCCCTTCTGTAAGAAGCTTTCAACTGTGTTCTCTCTTCTCAGGGTTGTTAGTGAAAAGTGGCATTTGGACCTCACTTAGGATGTTAAGAGCTAAAAACACGGTTAAAGGGTATTTGAGAATGATTAACGTCAGCACATTTGAAAATGTATCACTAAGTACAAATCCTATCAACATTTTCACATTCTATGAGATTATATTTATTTGGTTCTTGGGAAATTCTTAACAAAAGCTTTTCACATGCACTAGCCTGTAAGTTTTTAGAAAGGATCACAAGGTCAAGGCAACAGTACACAAGCCACATGCACTTTCTTAGATTATCAGCTGCTGGCTTTATGTCTATTTTCCAGGCTATGTAAATGTTCATATTATTTGTAAAAAATAAAATCTTATTTTAAAAGATGTGCACATTCTAGTACTTTCTATTCTGCCTGAAACAGATCCCTGATAAGGAGATGTTAAGAATAACAGGCTCAGCTGGGTGCGATGACTCCCACCTGTAATCCTAGCACTCTGGGAGGCTGAGGCAGGAGGATCACTTAAGCTCAGGAGTTCAAGAACAACCTGAACAAGAGCAAGACCTTGTCTCTACTAAAAATACAAAAATTACTTTTCCACTTCTATGCTGGAATAAAAAAATAAAAAAATTAGCTGGGCATGATGCTGCACGCCTGTAGTCCCAGATACACAGGAGACTGAGGCAAGAGGAACACTTGAGCCCAGGAGTTTGAGTTTGCAGTGAGCTATGATGATGCCACTGCACTCCTAGCCGGGGAGACAACAAGAGTCTGTCTCAAAAATAAAAAAAAAGAAAAAAAAAGACTAACAGTTCTTCTTTATAGATTCACATAAGCACATGCTTATCTATGTTTGGTTTCTGTACTAACCAAAGAATCCTTTCTATCTTTATTATAGGCCACGGAATTACTCTTTGTTGAGTTATTTTCCTTTAAAAAAAAGAAGTAGTTCTGTTCTTAATTATCCCTGACAGTGAGATATCCCACCATTTTGGATGTGCTAGTTAAGTGTTTCAGAATGTTACAAAGTTCGTTCATTCATTCTATTCTTTCTTTCAACACACATTTATTGAGTGCCTATTATGTGCCAGGCACAAAGTTACTGCTATGCCTCCCACTCAAGGTTCTAAATCAAGCCACTAAGGTTTTCTTTTCTAGGGTTTTGGAGATGCCTTCAGAATTGCTTCGATTGGCGTCTGGGGTGACGGGGGAGGCAGCTGTTCTCTGTTTGCCACTGCTCAGTCCAAGGCTGTCAGTTACCCTGATTTCTCACCAGCAGCTTTGTCTTTCTCCTCCAAACAGCCGGTCGCAGGTGTCCCCACACATCCTCTCCCATGGGGCAGTTGTTGGTAGAGTCGTTCGTTGCCCTGAGAGGGTAAATTCTCATAAAAACAGTTTGAGATTTCTCAAAAACAAATACACGTTGCCAGTGTAGCAGGCTAAACTTGTACTTCTTGTGCTTCTCCAGAAAGACTGGTCACATGAGACTTATCAATAAAATTTAGAGCTATAATAAGCATCTTGTGCATATACCAAAGCATTTTCAAATATGACATCAAAGGAATTCACAAATGTCAAGCATTTTACAACTAAGTTAATACACCCTCTTCAAAAAGCAATAATAATTACAATTATTAAAACAATTTAAAATCCATGCTTAACCCTACCTCAAAGATTCCTTCTCTAGCTACAAAGATTTCAGGCAATTTCACTGAGCCAGTGGCAACTCCTCACCCTTGAAACTACTTCTCTCTTATCACTTTTTTGTTTTCCCTAAATGAAAAGGCTACTTCTTTCTGAACCAATTGTTTCCATCAAGATATCCAGCCATCTAAGAACCCAAATCCCACCCTCCTTTCTTGCATTTGCTAACTATAAACTAAAAGAATTAACAATTTTATTTGGTTCATGAGTAACTAATAATTTAATATTCATACGGGAACTGCAGAAATGTTTAATTTACATATGAAGTTCAAAGGTCAGCCACTTATATATAATATATAAGGCAAATACTAAATACTATCCTTGTAACTCCTTTTTTCTTTTTTTTCTTTTAGAGACAGGGTCTTGCTCTCTCACCCAGGCTGGAATGCAGTGGTGTCATCATAGCTCACTGCCGCCTCCAATGCCTGGGCTCAAACCGTCCCCCTGCCTCAGCCTCCTGAGTAGTTGAGACTATAGGGCTTGTCACCACACCGGGCAGATCCTTGTAATTCTTAAGAAATTTATTGCTTTGAAATTAAGTATAAAGCTAGCTACTTGTATATCAGTTTCATTTACCAAGATTTAAGATTGGTTCCTCACTCAAATTCAAGATTACTTGAAAGTAACAAAGGAGAAACTTGAACCAAGATAGAGTAAATCATGTGACCAATATGGGGAGAGAATTTCTCAAAATGCGTTTTTGGAAGATTCCAGAAGGTATGTGAAAGGTATCTTCATTCCAGGGTAGATCAAATTACCATAATCCTCACAATTTCAAATCCTTTCACAAATTCTACAAAGGGTCCTAAAAGTATACAACATTTTTAAAAAATATATTTTAACATGTTAATTCAATGAACTTTTATTGAGTTGAATGCCAGGAAAAATGCTTGGGACTTTTCAAACTTAGAAACTTTGGTTTTATGGCCAGGCGAGGTGGCTCACACCTGTAATTCTCACATTCTCGGAGGCCGAGGCAGGGGAACGCCTCAAGCTCAGGAGTTCCAGCCTGAACAACATAGTGAGACATCATCTCTACAAAAAATAGAAAAATTAGCTGGGCATGGTGGCAGACACCTGTAGTTCCAGCTACTCCGGAGGCTGAGGCAGGAGGATCACTTGAGCCCAGGAGTTTGAGGTTGCAGTGAGCTATGATGACCCCACTGCACTCTAGTAGCCAGGCAACAGAGTGAGACTCTGTCTCAAAAAAACAACAACAAAAAAAGAAACTTTGGTTTCATAAGTCGACATTGCTTACTCAAAAAAAAATGATATTATAGAGACGTACGTTGTATATTATAGAGAGGTATGTTCCTCTACCAACTTGGATCCCTTTGTGAATCTTTAATCTCAGATTTGCTATGTTTGTTTGACATCAAAAAATACATGTGATTAGCTACTCAACGAAAAGACCAATGCTTGACCTGAAGAAGAATTATTAAAATCATTTACAAGAGAGGGTGACTGTTTTACCCTGTTTTGTAGATCTCCTATCCAAATCTCAGGAGATGAGGAACTACATTCCTGGGAATTGATCCAGGATTTCTATCAGCTGTTTTTTTTTTTTTTTAATGACTTTTTGTCACTCCTACAAATGCAGTATCTATAGAAGGGGTAACTGTGATAAATCAGAATAATAGATAGAAAATCAATAGGGAAACTAGATACACTTCTCCTCCTCTCCCTCCTCCCAACATGCTGTAATGTTACTTCATTACAACATCATCGGAAGCATAATTCATTACATGAAAATGACTCCAAAGGCTTCAGCTGCTTATGCTGCTAAATCAATGAAAACTTTACTATGAAAAGTGAAACAATTATTTGGGTACCTTGTTTTTAACATTGTGCTTCTGAGGATTCTTTGGAAGAAATTATGAGTAAATTATTTGAATTTTACCTTCAATGTGAGAATTTGAAATAATTATTTCAGAGTGAAATTGTGGGGTTTTTTTTCTGACTACAAACAACTCGTTAGTGAAAATGATATACACTAAGTGATTGCAATAACCAATATTTCAAACAATACTTTACAGAACAAATTCCATGATTGGTGGGAGTCAACAGTCCCTTAGAATAGTTTTTGACAGGCTGGTCCGAGTGCAGTGGTGTCTACAACTAACTGATCACAATCAGTTACAGATTCCTTTGTTCCTTCTCCACCCCTACTGCTTCACCTGACTAGCCTTTAAAAAAAAATAGTTTTTGACAGTTTTATTGAGGTATAATTGATGCAGAAGGAATTGCCCACATTTAAAGTATACAATTTAAGTTTTGACAAATGTATATATCCTTGAAATCATTACCGCAATCAAGATAATGACCATAACCATTAACCGGCGAAATCTCCCCCTGTGCCCTTGGAATCCCTCTATCCAGTGCCTCCTCGCCCCTCCCTGCCTTCCCAGGCAACCACTGATCTGCTTTCTGTCATTATAGATTAGTTTTCATTTTCTAGAATGTTGTAGAAATGGAATCATCCAGTATATACTCTTCTTCATCTGGTTCTTTTTACACAGCATAATTATTTTGAGATGCGACCATCTTGTTTTACCAATAGCTATAGGTGATTTTTACCTTATTGAAAATTTTTTTTCTAAATATTTTACAGTGACTATGGATTGGGCTTTTTCTCCTATAATGAAAAGATTGGCTGAATACTGGAGTAACCTGGGAGTTTTAGCAAATACTAATGCCTGTGTTTTAACGGCATCAGTCTAGTGTGCAGCCTGGGTATTGGGGCGGTAAAAATCTCCCTAGATGATGCTGACAAGCCGCTGAGGTTGGAAACCGCTGCTCCAGGGCCTTGAGAGTGAACTGACTTTGTTGATGCTGCCTGGCTTCTCCTGTGCCCCCACCTGATGGGAATTAACAAACAGTGAACTAAACAAGGCTATGGCGGAAAAGCAATTTCCTTTTAGCACAGTTTTTTAATGATATTAGGGGAAGGAGTCTATGCTCTGAAACCGTCATGATTACGTATATTCAATCTGGTCCTTTCAAGGAAATCAAGCCACCTGGAAGGGGTCCAAAATAGAGCCTCACGACATAGTGAATTTTGTTTTACAGTGGGAAGATCTTATAGTAAGTCCATTTTTTAAAAAGTTATGCCAGAGAAGATGGTTTTTCTAGTATAGAAAAGTTATAGTTACAGTTACAGATAAATATGTTAATATAATGATCTACATGCAACTGTCTACTACTTATTATATTCCTAGGCAAGAATATGGCTGTGGGCTGGGCACGGTGGCTCACGCCTGTAATCGTAGCACTCTGGGAGGCCAAGGCGGGTGGATCGCTCAAGGTCAGGAGTTTGAGACCAGCCTGAACAAGAGTGAGACCCCGTCTCTACTAAAAATAGAAAGAAATTATCTGGCCAACTAAAAATATATAGAAAAAATGAGCCGGGCACGGTGGCGCATGCCTGTAGTCCCAGCTACTTGGGAGGCTGAGGCAGAAGGATTGCTTGAGCCCAGGAGTTTGAGGTTGCTGTGAGCTAGGCTGACGCCACAGCACTCTAGCTCGGGCAACAGAGTGAGACTCTGTCTACAAAAATAAAAAAATTAAAAAAAGAACATGGCTGTGAAATACTGAATATTTGCTCCTAAATTTGGAATTTAATAACTATAAAAAAAAACTAGGTCAGTCAGACCCTATATGCCTTCAGTCATGAAAGAATCAGGCTGTGAACTGATGAACATTTTAACTAGGAACAAATTGAGAAAAGGCAGATAACATGATCTAATATTTCTTTTGTATTCCTTTAGGTTAACTTGCTAAATGCTTTTAACATACATGTAAAATAATGTTATAACAATAAACCTATGTAAATATGCCCAAATGATTTTTGACAAAAGTGCCAAAGCAGTTCAATGGAGGGAAGATAGCCTTTCAACAAACAGGGCTGGAGCAAACGGATATTCATAGGCAACAACATAAAACGTTATTCTTGACCTAAGTCTCATACATTATAAAAAAATTAACACAGAATGAATCACATTCATTATGATCCAAATCATAAACAAATGTAAAACACAAAATGTAAAACACAAAAACCACGCAATTTTTTAAAAAAGACATAGAAGATAATCTTAGGGAGTGAAGGCTAGGCAATGAGTTCTTAGATTTGAAACAAAAAGCATGATCCATAAGAGAAAAAACTGACAAATTGGACTTCATCAAAATTAAAAACGTTTGTTCTAGAGAAGGCCCAGTTAAGAAGACGAAAAGGCGAGCTACAGACAGGGCACATAGACTTACAAACCACATATCCCACAAAGGACTAGTATCTAGGTATAGAAAGAATTCTCAAAACTCAACAGTAAAAAAAAAAATCCAAGGAGAAAATGGACAAAAGACTTAAGACTTTTTTTTTTAACTTAAGACATTTTACCAAAGAGGACATACAGATGATAAATAAACATGAAAATGTGTGTAATTTGAGAAAAGCAAATTAAAACCACAATGAGTTATCACTACACAATGGTCAGGATGGCTAAAAAAAAAACAAAACAAAACAAAACATAGTGATGATACCAAATGCTGGCGATGATACAGAGTGGATCACTCATACTCTGCTGGTGAGAATGTAATAGGGTATAGTCACTCTGGAAAAGTTTTGCAGCTTCTTAAAAAACTAGACATGCCCCCCAACTCCACAAAAAAAAACAAAAACCCACAACTACCCAGGACCTCACAATCGCACTCCTGGAGCTTTGCAAACTTATGTTCACACAAAAACCTGTACGTGAGTGTTTATAGAAGCTTTATTTGTTATAGCCCCAAACTGGAAACAACTCAGATGTCCTTCAACATGTGGAATGGTTAAAAAAAAAAAACTGTGGTCTGTCCATATCACAAAATACTACTCAAAAATAAAAATAAAAACTATTAATACCTGCAACAACCTAGATGAATCTCCGGAAAATCCTGCCAAAAGAAAACCACCAGTCCCCAAAGGTTATATACTGTATGATTCCATTTGCGATCACAAAATTACAGAAATGAATTAGAGATCAGTGGTGCCAAGGGTTAAGGAAAGGTAGGGGGTGGAGAGAAGTGGGTGTTGCTCTAAGAAGGCAACAGGAGGGATCCTTGTGGGATGGGAATGTTCTGTACCTTGACTGTATCAATGTTGATGTCCTAGTTGTGCCATTGTACTACACTTTTTGCAAGATGTTACCATTGGGGGAAAACTGGGTAAAGGGTATATGAGATCTCTTTCTCTGTATTATTTTTCACAACTGTATGATCATCTACAGTTGACTCAGAAGGAAAAGGTTTAATTTTTTTTTTTTTACTTGAGACAGAGTCTGGCTCTGTCACCCTGGCCAGAGTGCAGTGGCGTCATCATAGCTCACTGCAACCTCAAACTCCTGGGCTCAAGGGATCCTCCTGCCTCAGCCTCCTGAGTAGCTGGGATCACAGGTGCACGACATGACACCCAGCTAATTTTTCTATTTTTAGTAGAGATTGGGTCTCACTCTTGCTCAGGCTGGTCTCAAACTCCTGAATTCAAGTGATCTTCCTGCCTCGGCCTCCCAGGGTGCTAGAATTACAGGATTGAGCCGGCGCGCCCAGCCTCAAAAGCTTTAATTTTAGAAAAAGGATGATAAAATATATATGTTCAGATGGGCTAAAATAAAGATACCTGCTTTTATTCTGTTTACAGCCTCACCTTTCCAATGCCTTTGCATTGGAAACTAAGCCAAATGAGATGTCAGCACTGTGTTAATAGGTTGGTATTTTGTTTTGCTTGTAAGCTTATTAACTCTGAAACAATCAGATTTGATAAAATACAGAAACAATAGGTTTCCTGACTCTGCCCTGCTATGTAAATACCCTCCTTTAATTCCTGGGCTTCATCTTGCCAATAAAGTAGCAGACCCACCTATAATTCCTAGCCAATATCATTTCCAAATCCTCCTGCTTTGAAAGGGCCTGAAAAGAACCAGATCTAATCAGAAATGAAGCAAGGGCAGCAATGGGCTCCCTTTGTGAGATCAGCTAAGAGGAACATCTACACTCCAGAACAGTTCAGTTCCCACCCTTGCTGCTTCTCTCACTGTTTACCACAGTTTGAGTTTGTAAAATACATATTGGAATCTAACAGAATCATGGAGGTGTGCCCAGTGTCAGATAAAGGGAGGAGGGCACTTTGGAGTTTAAAATGTAATTTTACGGGGTAAATTTAACTTGAAAAAAATTGAGCATGATTCATATTTTCTGAATTTAAAAAATCCTTATCTTTATATGGCCTGTATTTAATATCAACTATTATATACTCACTTGCCTATAAAGGTTTGCAACACTCAAGGCAATGCAGTGAGGCACTCTCCGAGATTAACAAGTTAGTAACCTTTTTATCTTCGTAGTTTTAAAAAGCCCCAATAATGATAAAGCTCTCAGCACACAGTGTTCATCAATATTAGATGCTGATTTTTGAGCAGGATTAGACTCAAGTCCTGTCAGTGGAGCTACCCCAAAATATGTCTACATGGGAGGAGTTTTGATTTCCCCCACTTCGTTGTATTCAAGTACAGTGGTTTCTAGACACTTTGGAGATACGCAGAGAAAAATTCCATCCTGGCCTCTTTTCAGTGTAATGGTATACCTAGCTTCGGTGTCAGGGAGAAGAGCTAAGAGGATGTGAAATGTTACGTAAACCTCCCCTCTCGACTTCCAGAGATTGAAGAAGTTTAAATAGCTCACTGGGCCAGTCTAAGGACGAAGACAAGTGAACTTTCTCCACTCACGAAAAGAAATGGTTCAAGGACCTTATTCACCATTTGTCCCTGGCTCCAAGGGTTCTTTGAGATCCATGGCATGGGCTTGGTCTGCTGAACAAACTAGCAATTGAGCTGAAGAATGGTTATGTTTATTATTGAACAATTTCCCCCTTCCTAACACTGTTTTTCTCAGCACAAGTAGCAAGAGCAAGGCCAGGTGCGGTGGCTCACACTTGTAATCTTAGCACTCTGGGAGGCCAAGACAGGAGAATTGCTTGAGGTCAGGAATTCAAGACCAGCCTGAGCAAGAGTGAGACCCTGTCTCTACTAAAAATAAAAAAAAATTAGCCGGGCATGGTGGCGCATGCCTGTAGTCCCAGCTACTCGGGAGGCCGAGGCAGGAGGATGGCTTGAGCCCAGGAGTGTGAGGTTGCTGTGAGCTAGGCTGCTGTCGTGGCACTCTAGCCCGACCAACAGAGCAAGACTCTGTCTCAAAAAAAATAAAAAAGAATCTCTACCTTCCCACCCCAGCCATAGTTGGGATTCAGGAAATCATTTGGAGTTGCTAAAAATGTTTGGCCTTGGCCTTTATTTGAGTTCTTTCCTAAAGCTGCAAAGTTTCAGTCACTGTTTTTATTTGTTTGTTTGTTTTTCTGGCTCATACATTCATTGTGGAAGCTGCTGTTATGGTTTAAAGGCCCTCGTCTGTCCCCATCCTACCCACAACCACCAGCTCCCTGCTCCCTTCTCTTGTATTCTCAGGTGCAGCCCTGCCAGTCAGGGATACGGGAGGGAGTCTGCGGTGGGGAGCCCACCCCACGCTTCCTTGCTCCTCCTGATGCCTCTAGCAGCCCAGACCCTTGGAGGAACTAGCACCATTCCTCTCTCTGTTGGGTGGAGCTGAGGGTGTTAGAGGACAGGAGGGGCCTGCTTGGTTCAGGGCCAAGGACAACACAGTTACTCTGTTGATAAACCTGACACATGTTAAACCAGTGCATTGTCTTTTTTCTTTTCTTTTTTTTTTTGGTGGGGGAGGGAGGGTTGACTATGAAAAAGGAAAATTAAGCAGTGTGAGTTAAGCCAGGTGCAGAGATACTCACCTCTAGTCTCAGCTACACAGCAGGTGGAGGTGGGAGGATCTCCTGAGCCTGGGAGTTTGAGGCCAACCTGGGCAACATAGTGAGACCCCATCTTTATTTATTTTTATTTTTATTTTTTTATCTTTCAGTTATTTAATTAGGTTCTTCGTAAAAATTTAGAATACCAATCTGTGAGGATAAATTCCATTTGTCAGGGCAAACAGAGATCGCAGATAGCCCTGCAGCTGAGGAACTGCCTTGATTTTTGGTAAAATTTGGG